>OMNW01009240.1:21644-45132 GCA_900303245.1 Selene dorsalis
AGAGAAAAAGGCAGCTGTGACAGATGAGAGTACACCCGTCCCCGATGAAGGTCTGATAGCAGCCTTATCTCCAAACCATGCCACTCACCTCCTGTAGTGTGTGTGTGTGTGTGTGTGTGCGCGCGCGCGTGTATGTGTGTTTGTGTTTGTGCATCCGTGAGTGTGTGTGAGAGAGATAAAAAGAAAGATTAGAGGAGAAAGTAACAGAAAGATAACAGAGAGTAGCTGTGTGCATTTCAATGACAATAAGCATAAGCTTGTGGATTAGAAGGAAAAAGGTATCTGTGTGTGTGTGTGTGTGTGCGTGCGTGTGTGTGTGTGAGTGTTCGCGTGTCAGGCATGCCAGTCCTCTCCTGTCCTCTTCAATGGGCTCCCTTGAGGCCGAGCCCTGTCAGACAGGCCAGTCATATCTAGAAAGCCCAGTGGGAGTGAAATGCCATCGATCTGGTTTGGGCCCTGCTGCTGCAGCCAGCCCAGAATTAAGACCCCAGGATCTTCTGTAATGCTCGGCTTCCTCAACTCAATAGGCAAACACACACCGAATGTATTTTTGTTACAGAGGAGTTTTTGAAACTGACGACAGAAATAGCTTTTGGAAACATGCACACTGTTTGAAATCCACTTGATCCACTGGGTCTCCTTTTCAAATGAATCATTAATTATTCCAAGCCGCATGTTAAATCACTAAAAGTGAGAGATTACGGTAATTTAATTATCACTCTAATTAGTGTTGATCATAATTATTTTAATCAATTCCAAATTAATGTTAAAGGAGAAGTTCCATTTCTTGCAACCTGGACCTTATTTCTAGCATAAAATACGTTCATTTACTCACCCGTACAACTTTGGTGTAACTTGGAGTCCTTCAGACAAGATCCATTCGTGATCCACGTATATACATATAATGGGAGTGTTGGGACAGTAACAAGGCAACTCTGAACCGCTCCGTACTCTCAGGGGAAAGTACTGGTGATTCATAACAAAACATTGGTGAAATGAACGAGTTTTGCGGCAGACAATGTCTTATTTAGAGGCTGCATCGTTGCCCCAACAACTCCCATTATATGGATATACATGGATCTCGAATGGATCTAAATATCGTCCGAAGGACTCCAAGTTACACCAAAATTGTACAGGTGAGTAAATGAATGTATTTTATGCTAGAAATAAGGTCCAGGTTACAAAAACCGAAACTTCTCCTTTAAAAAGTGGGTGCACCTCTTAGGTTTAGAAAAACTTGATGTTTCCTATGAAAATGATTTGGTACTTTTAAGGCGTACTGTTTGAAATCAGATGAGGTGAAAACAAGTTGGATTTTATATCTGCATTTTCAGATTATGTTGTGACTAATCTGATTTATGTTCAGGTAATTTGCAATTTTGTACTTTTTTCATTACTTATCATAACTTAACTTCAATAAATCTGACTTGGTTTATGAATTTGCATTGGTATTGTCCTCTGCCCTGGGTCAAAGTCTGAAAAATCATCATCCCATTCCTTTTAAAGACACAGATGGGGAAGAAGATGACAAAAAAAAAAAATCATTACAATGCAAGTATTTTAAAAATGTCTTTGTCCATGTCTTCCTCTACAACCAGCAGGCCTCAAAGGGATCCAGGTTAAATAGGTGTTTTTTATAAATCTGAATTCAGATCTGATAAAAATGAATGCACACTCCCAATCTGAAAGGTTCAGTGAAAGAAAAAAAAATGCAATAGGCCTTTTCGCTGAATACATTTTGACCTATCGCAGCAGGATTGGGAGAGGTGTGAATAAATGTATGAATGATGGCTGAATGATATTTATTAACTGTCAGTGTCCCTCTGCTCTTCTAACAGAAGTTGTGTCATATTTGTTAGTGTACTTGAGTATCACCTACAAAGCATCACATTTTTGTGACTGGCATTACTTCCAAACAAAGACACTTGAACACATCATGTCACATTTATGACTTGTGAAGTCTTGAAGGGGGCAAAAGTCAAAGGAGGGTTTCATGGAAGAGCTGCGCTGTCCGACTCTGCTTCAGGGCTTTCGCACCATCATCCTCCCTTTTCCCCCTTTCCCTTTCTTCTGCTGCAAACACGGCTCTGTCTTTGCATCTCAACCAGATGCTCTTTGTGTCACACGTTAATAGAAAGCAGACACAAGAGTGTTACACAGCTGCATCTGTAATTTTGAACACTAAATGTGATTATAAATGGGCCCTGCCACATCAGTGCACAATCAGAGCCACTGCAGGAGCAATAGAGAGCCTGAAAAAACATAAAAGCCCAATTTAAATGAAAATCCTTTAGAAACTCATAACACTGAACTTCTGAAGCTGATTAGACTTTTAACAGAGGTAAGATGTGAAATAGGCCATAAAAAGAATTCAAATAAATACTTCAGAGCTATTTATTAGTCCAATGAAGACAATAATTTCAAGACTCAAACGATTTTGCCAATGAATTTGATGCCAATGCAACAGAAAGTCACTGGACAGATTTAGTTTTCTAATGAAACATTGCAGCTTACGGATAATGGCTCAGACAGTGATCTGTAAAATCATGTGCAAATCATGTGCAATTTTTTGAACATCATTAAAGTTTCAAGTTTCAAGAAAACTTTTAAACCGAAGACTTCTCACCAAGTTTGGTCCACTGATTGGAATTTGTGAGAAGCACAAATGTACTCCCAGGTAAGCTTCGGAAACATCCATGAAAATCTCACTTTTACACACTCTACTGCTCTGCTACGCTTTGAACGCAGCCTGACTGGAATATCGGGGCAAATGTGAGCAGCCTCTATATCCTCAACACTGGGCAACTAATACTGAATATAAGTGGGTTCATGTCCATCCCTTAATATTTACAGCAAATACTACAAGAGGTCAGTTTCATGCTAAAGCACCCTCTTCTCCAACTGGTGTTTCTTTGAGAAAAGAAATAACTTTAAAAGTAAAAGCAATTTAATACATAAACAATAATGAGGGGTCACCGCTGCTTCTCTCACCATAAACCCCCTCTTTCCACCTGGCTTTAACATGCATCTTGTGTCCTCATTGTCACTACAGTTGATATGATTAAGATGGATTACACTTAAATCTGATATTAAAATGCATCGCTGGTAAACACATTGAATTTCTCAGTACCCACAGGTCTGTGATCTTGCATTACTCACATGCTTTAAAACTGACAGTAATAACCTTGATGTGCTTGAGTTACTTTTTTGGCAAAGGCTTTGATGTCACAGCTACATGACCGTTTGGACAACAAATAAGTATTTGCAATGTGGGTAAACACCTTCAGAAATGTTCAGATGATTGGGGCGTCGTTTAGCTCAGCGGGTAGAGCAGGCGCTCCGTATGCAGAGGCCATAGTCCTTGCCACAGCAGCCCGGTTCGATACCACTGTTGGCCATTTGCTACATGCCACCCCCCCCCTCTGTCCTCCCATTCCCTTTCTCTCTATAGCTATCCTATCAAATAAAAGCCCCAAAACATACTTAAAAACAAAAAAAAGAAATGTTCGGATGATCAGTTTTTATTGTTTTCCTGAATCTCTCCAACATTATGGATCACATCCAACTACAGTGTCTCACGTCCCTTACCTCCAACTCCTGTAACAATATGGTCTAAAAAAGAGTGGAAATACAAAAGGATGAATGAGCTGTCCCCTCTGAAACCTCCTCTTAAGAGACCTGGACAAGAAAGTATAAATAGTTTCAGTTTGAGCTGCCTGATAAACAACACAGTGATATCCAGGAATATTAGGCCTGGGCACCGTGCCAGGATGAGCTCCTCCACAGAATTTTTATTCAGCTGAGATGGGAGAAAGGAGGCTGGCTGGTGCCACAGACAGCCCCAGCTTGTAGTGTTAATGGGATGTTACCAACCCAAGTCAAGAAAGCTGTAAATTCTAACCTCTGTTCACTGTGCAGTTGTCTTGTACGCAATTTTACCACTTATTCAAATAAACACTGACATTCACGCCCTATCCACAATCACTGAAGTGTAACAAAGAACTGCAGCGTTTCAGAAATACAACAACAACAATGTCATTATCATTTGTTTTTCATTCAACTTTCATGACTGAACTACTTAAAAACAAAGGTGACTTAAAAATGTTAATTGGAGTGAAAGAGTCTTGGTAAAATAAAATAGCAGCAGTTTTTGAGGGAGCAGCTGGGTTACCTAAGCAGAGAGGTAATTTAATGTGTGTTAAGCAGACCAACAGACACACACGCATGCACACAGCTTTCTTTGCTTCACACTGCTAATGTAAGCCTATGGTTTGAGGCACAAAGTGTTACTTTCAAGTGCACCGTGACTAAAGTTAGTGGACAGACAGCACTGCCTGTGGCAAAAATACAGAAATACCCCATATCTGCATGGTGCGTGAGTGTGAGTGTGTGTTCATAATATAAAGTAAAATACTTTAAGCCTCATTGACTAAAGCCCACTTGCTGTCTAAAGTCATTAGCATATTTCTGCAGGATTGTAGCTACTTCAGGTTTTCTAGGGACAGTACCTTTGTTAGACTGGACAATGCATTGCAGCAAACACATATTTACATATTTATGGTGAGTTATATGCATGTGTTCAACTATGTGTGACAACAGCACACAAGCACACATTCATATTCCCACTATATAGTCACTGCCTTTTTTGGAGAAATGGATTAAAGCCAAGTGTATTTCCAATGCCAGAAAGTAACCGAATTTTTATTTTTTTTTGTACTTTAATTTGAATTCTGTTATACAGTGTTACAGTAAGATGCAACACTGTGGTGCAGTGGCTTGCACAGTCAGTTTGCTGGAAGAAGGTTTGAATCCCAAACCTTTCTTTTTGTTTTCCCTGTGTGTGTCCCCTCCAGCAGTCCTGGCTTTCTCTCATAGTCCAAAGACAAAAACATTAGGTTAATTGGTGACCCTGAAGTGAGCCACAGGTGTGATTGGGAGTGTGAAGGGATGTTTGTCTCTATATGTCAGCCCTGTGATAGACTGATGGCTTGGCAAATGTCAGATGGGATGGGCTCCACCCCCCCGTGACCCTGTAAGGACAAGCGGTATGGCTAATAGACAGATTGTGTGATGGATGGAGCATATAAAGTATAATTATGTATATCAAGTCCCATGTCCTGTAAATCCATATCAGCCTGGACTAGTGATACATTGTAGAGTTTTCTATGATACTGTTTAATAACAAGTCATTAAAACAGCTTAAAGAAACTCCAAGGTTTAAGGCATATGGACATTCACTTTCTTGCTGAAGAAAAGGAGCCATACTACTCTCTTCACTTCCTTCAAACGTTAAATCATTTGCAACATACATGGACAAATAACTATGCACAAAGAAATGGCAAGTTTGGTTAGCCAGCAAGTTGCCTCAAATGTATTTGTCAAGCTAACTCATTTCAGTGTTTGCTTAAGGTTGGGTTTCAGGAAGAGTAAAACTGAATTCTACCTGGACAGCTTACGGACGCCAGTGCTGTATACATTGATTTTCCAGAGCTGCTTTCTCAGCTCTCTACAACAAAGATGGCAGGTTCAACATTAGTATAATCTATTGGTTACAATCTGCGGGATAAAACACTGATTTTCCCTAATGGCGTTCAAGGTGACACCAGTCAATCTTCCCTATTCTACACTAGGAGGCTTTGTAGTGGAATAAAAAATCTTTGCCACCGGTGAAACCTTACGTCTGTTGTTGGCCACAAGTCCCCAGTGTGAGAACCACCTCTGCAGCCTACAGCACATGTATATTATGAGCTGTCTCCTATTTCACATAACAGACAAATGTGCAAACACTAGGAGGGATGCCAAAGGGGGTTTGGACAGAGATGTTTAAAGCTCCTGCCTCACATACTAATGAGAATCCATTACTGTCGCACTCAAACACACACACGCGCGTACTCACACTGACGCATTCTCATTCAGTGCACAAGCATCTGGCGACAGACACCCCTCTTGTCCCCTATGCCTCAGTGCCTGCCAATTACAAAAGAAGTAATCAATTCCACCACGGCCCCGTCCAGGGAAATCGACTTCAATGACACTAGCTACATGGCCGCTGTCTCTGTACCTGACAGCCACTTACACACAAACAGGGAGCAGGCCAGCCGGCTTTCTGCTGCTCTCCACTGCAGGGACGAGTATGACAAACCGCAGCTTGCGTTGCGTTCCAATTGGCGGTTCCACATTTTAATACCATGCGTAACCTGTATTCAGTTGCACCAATCAGCGCTTGTTAAGTACAATGAAAGACTAAAACAAAGGAGCTGCCATTTCCTCATGGTCGGTGTTTTTTTCAGGGGAGTGGGCCAGATCTGTGTTTAATTAAACTATTAATCAAGTAAACAAAGAAACATTTGAATGGTGAGTTAATGAAAATCTTCCTCAATAGTGAAAAGACCAATTTCAATTACAAGAACAAAAGTCTGTATGTTTAAACAAGGAGAAATGAACTGCAGATCCAGATTGCCGTGAAGATACACTATGTTTCCACAAGTTGTTTTTTTTTTTTTTTTTAGAAGTTATTTGAACAGGCATGTTCAAATTCACATGTAAATTATTAAGCGCTTGAGTGGAATTCTGTCATAATTTCTGTATAAGAAATAGCTAAAAGTGTTTTATGAGGTCAACGTGACACAGTGACCTTGACCTTTGACCAACAAGTTTCATCTCAGTTTGTCCTTGGTACAGACATATATTTGGACAACCTAAATTATATATGTATCATAATCATAACAAGCATTTACCTCAAAAACCTACCTTACAACACTGATTAAAAATAATAAATTCTTTTCCGCAATGAAATCCATCTCCACTGTAGGCAGCAGAAGTGATAGTGTTTACGGGAGGTCTGCTGATGCTGACTGAAAATCCATAAAAAAGGTTTAAAAAGCCTCCTACACCAACAAACGCCTGTCACAACAATCCCACCTTTATTTTATAGGTATATAACATCCCCTGACAGGCAGCAATCCTATCCAAATACATTTTCTAAGCAACATTACACACTTTTTGCAACGGTCTGAATCTCTGGTATCTGTGGTGAACAGCTACTGAAGCTCCCTGCAACATGGTGAAGACTGAAGGCCATTTGGTCCAGAAGAGGATAACTTATGAGGCTTCTTAGTCATGAGACTATGGTGGAATTTATGCTGCTGTGAAGGTCAGTCGAATCAATTTCTCAACACGGGAGTTACAGAGAACACTGTAAGCTTTAGTCAATGGAACAATAAATCTTGTTGCCACTATCATTTGTCTCTTCTCATCTCCATCACTTCCTCTGCACCTCCATTTTCCCTCCACCTCCTGTTTCTTTTTTCATGCTTTATTTTCCCACATTTTCCCATCTGTCATGTTGTCCGGCCCCCTGTGATGCCTTTCATGTCATTGTCTCTCACCCAACCCTCTCACATTTTGGTTGACTTATCTCCCCATCTCCTTCTCCCAGTCTCCCTCCTTGTATCTCCTCTTCCTCACAGTGCATCAACAACACTGCAGGCATTGTATGCTCAGCATGGAAGCTCTGTCTGTGTTTGTGTGTGTGCATACATGTGTATGTGTGTGTGTGTGTGTACCTGCAAGTGTGCAATTATGTGCGTGTCCCTGGTAAAGACTGTAAAAACAACCCTGAGGGACACACTGCTGCCCTTTATCTTCAAACAATGGCGCACTAAAACAAGTGCACACTTAAACAACTGTGTATGTGTGTGTGGTTGCATGTAGTCATAGACATGTTCACAATGTTACCTTTAGCCTTTCTGTACTCTTCACAGATCCTTCTGACAGCTGCCAGACCCTCCTGCTCATCCCTCCCAGCTGAAAGACAAGGACACACACACACACACACACACACAAAGATTAATACAATGTCTGACAAGCCCTTAGAGACATAAACAAATAAAATACTAATACTGTTTTTCCTATCTTTAGTCAGTCTAGTGTTCTTTCATCTTCTTAAAACATACTTCCAAGAAGAATCCTTCAAACGAGAGGAGTTTTTAAAAAAAAAAAAAAAAGTTGAGCCCTTGAGGAACATTTATGAATGTTAACAAAGATTTGGAGTCAATCCTTCCGCTTTGCTGAGGAGCTTGTTTGCAGCCCTAGTTCCAGAGAATGTGCAGTACTTTAAAGGCACAGTTAATTATACCATAAAATATGCATAAGACCTAAAATAAAAAGTAATCCGACAACAGTTCACAGCTGATGCTAAGTGACGCTGTGGCCAGAAATCTGAAAGCAGGAGCAGACCGATGTTGTCCTACTTTGACCTGGTATCCAGAGACAACCAGTAGTGACTCAACACCAGAATCACACATGTTGACAAGAAACAGACAATATCTATAGCATCAAATATGCTACAAAATGCTACAAACTACAACGTGTGTATTAAATAATGGATCAGTGTTCAAGAAACTTCACAAAAAGGTGTTGTTACTTTCACTTTAGACACAGGACATTAGATATTTGAACAGATGCCCTGGCGAAAGATGCAGTCACTGGCTCTCTGACTCAGGACTGTTTACAGAGAATATCTGCATACAAATGAACTCTGCTTCTATTAAATAGAGATGAAGGAAATTAGAAACAGAATGAAAAAACAGTGGGAAAGACGCCTGGAAGACGACAACAGAGAGATTGTGTCTAATTTACAGACCCTCATTTTTCGAAAGAACCATTCCAAAGCACCGACAGCAGCATGTACGCATGACCCACCACCCACATCCTGCTGAACACAGACATACAGATGAAGCTAAAAGAGCAGTGCTGCTTATGAATTAATGCATCAGCCTATTAATTCATTCTATCGACAACATATTACTTGAACATTAGCTGGTTCCTACGTTTCAAATGCTAGAATTTCCCGCAAACACTCCAAATGAATACACACTCCAACTCTCATTGTACCCAAAATCATAAACACAAACGGCTTTCGCACACACTTTCATTTCCTCTCTGCACACACAAACACACAGAGACACTAATCTTGGATTATCACGCAGGCCTTTTCAAGGGCACAGCATCATTTACCCTGATGCACTGCGGTTCAGGCTGGCCTGAAAGATGCGTCTCTTCAGGCTGACGTGTCACAAGGGTAACAAATACACACACACATTCAGGATAGACTCTGGATAGACACTGATCCTGCACACAAATACACAAATTGCTGCTCTTCAATTGGATTCTCCGCCCATGGACCAACATTCAAATGGGAACACTGCATATCATTAAATACACATTTCTGCACACAACTGCTTTTGGTCAAAGCTCTCCATTAAAATAGCCACTGATTAAAACTATGCCCCGAGGAAATAATTTGCCTACTAAATATTTTGGGCTGGGAGTTGAAAATGTAACCTAATTATTTCAGTTAAATAATCTTGCTGCGGCTGAACAAACTGAGCATGACACGACAGGGTAAGAAATTTTTAAGGTACTGTGTATAACTTTAGTTTAACATTTTATAAAATATGCTTCTTTGTTTTCTTTGCAAACCAACGATGACAAAACGCAGAGCAGAGATGCACACGTTGTTATGGTGTAGCCATGACTGCTTTTAAATTCACAAACTTACCAAAATGATGTTTTAAGAAAAAAATACAATTTTAAAGGCAAGCCAACATATTTCAATGTGCTGCTTATTGTTGTCATTTATCAATTATCCTTGTCATTCTTAAAGTAAAGCCACCCAGCACTGCGCAGTGGCAAATGAGGAGCTGCAGCAGAAGCATCAAGTTTCTATTACTGTATACTGTGAATTGACAGAACGTGACAGAACGTGCAGTTAAGACATGTTACTACTGTTAAGGGATGCCTGCTGAAAAAAGAAAAAAAAATCCGTGGGGATTTTTGATCAATGCTTTCCTTGTCTATAAGTGAATGATCAGATTATGTATATGATAAGTGTGTAATTCGAGGCTTTGTAGACTTGATGATGTTTGTTGTTTTAAGAATATTTCAGAGGCATCAGGATCCAGAAGTGTTGCACAGAAATCTCACATTTAATATTGAGTATTGTGTGGCCTGCTGGCGAGTCTCGGTATCTGACAGTGTTAGACGACGGTCACCTGTCTTATTGGCGTAGGTAGATGGCACGTTATCTGAGGTAACACACTTCTTGGTTAATGAGACTGAAAAACAATCACCATAACTGATAGCTCACTGATAAATTTCATGAAGTCTCATGTAAACAATTTGGCCTCCAGAGACTTTTTCTTCCACTTTAGCAAATGCAATAGCAGATGATTTCCTCTGTGACTGCAATTAATCAAATCTCAATGTGTTACGTAACAGAAACCCTAATCAAATGGCACTTTTCAGAGCGGAGAAATTAGCTAATCCATTCATTAAAAGGCTACGGAACAGTTTCTGTTATGGACAATGGCCTCCATAAATGATCTTATGAAATGCAAGATATCTGAATTACAAATGAACACACACAGCATTGCTTTGTTGGTTTAAACGTGTAACTCTTTAATGGTAAAGCTGCTATCAAGATATCCTTGTTGTATCGGTAAAGTCCACAGTGACTGTTCTGTCAGTGTTTGCTTGAGAAAATATGGGTAAAAAATTAACAGAATTACACAAGACAAAATGCCTTCATACTGCACATATTTGCTATTTTTAGTAGCTACTCTATCAAATTTTACATTTCCTTTTTTTCCTTTTTCTTTGTACTGGTGTTTTTGCTGCAGCATAGATTACACTTTCCAGATCTCCAGATTTTCGTGATCTCATCTTAAATTACTGACTTTCAATCAAAACCAATTCAAAAAGACTTAAAGCTCAATTGTGCAATAGTTAATATCCATTTCTGGTATTTGACAGCTTAGAGTCTCAAACCCTAAACTCTCCTCTCACGAGCACTACGCTACCACTCAACCTGAAATATGCATCCACTCCATTACCAGAGAGGGATCCACTTTACCATAAATATCCTCACTTCATGAATTATCTCAAGAGTATTTGAAACAGAGGCACACCGAGTCCTGTGTGATGAGCTTCAATACACATAGGATTGTCTGGGTCTACAACAGACACTTAAAGTTCTTCGCGTATTGATTTTGTGTGTGTGTAATCATACGTAGTGCTCAAGTCTCATTTATGTTCTGTTCGTACCGTCTCCAAGGATACCCTGACATTGACTTTGCAGTATACACTCAGAATGAATAAAGCAGAGTTTTCTTCAAAGTTTTAAAGCTCGTGAACTGAATGAAAATTCACTCTCACCGTGGAAGTCAATTGTGTGAAGACATATGTCAGGTTCTGTGTTCTGCATATCGGAGCAGTAACATCCTGCACCAGGGTTTTTACAGATGGGGGAAAAAAATTACTGAACAATTTCATGGTATATGATCAGTTTTTGGAAATAACCCTGTCAGTATTCACCACCACCACCACCTCAGCTGAACACTACTTCAGGTAACACCCTCACACCACGCCTCCACATATTCCCCTCCATCTGCTTCTCTGAGGTAGACTCTACAGTTGAGCAGCTGTAATATCAAAAAATATAAAATGTTATTAGACAGCCCGTTGATCTTATCAACTGCCATTTGAAATTCCCTTTTCTTAGCTTTACATATTTGGGCTACATTGGATCTTAAAAGCTTTACTCACTTTATGAAAGTGGTTCAACCATGTTGTGCTCAAAATCTTGATAACTGTATGAATAATAAACACTGAGGAGTGAGGACTACTACTAATAGCCTAATAGAGTCAGAATATGGGGCTGTGGGGATCTGTGTCTGTAGTTCTCCCGCTTGTTCTCTTTTCTGATTTGTTACCCACCTATTTGTGCAGCACTATAAATGCCTTCCTGGAGAGAATGACTGATGAAATACTTAAATCATATCACATTTCCACCAGTATCCATTGCATGGTTTTCATCCTGTCATGTGTTTTTGTTGTTGTTTTTTTCCTAAGGTGGTTGCACAACACGTCTTATAAAATTCTACTTCTACTTCAGTGTAGCAGTAGCATACAACTGTTCCTTTTCTGGACTTCAGTTGCAACACAACCAAATGCCACTAATCCTAAACCAACATTTGACAAGTTGGTTTGATTTTGAGTTCTTATCTAATAATTCTATTGTCTGGAGATCATATCGTATTTTAATTGAAAAAACTGTGGGGCCTGTCTCTATGTCTGCTGCACATAATGACAATGCTGCTGAGCTGACAGATGATTAAGTGATGTGATGGAAGATGAAATCAGTATCATAAGGCTCATCAGCAGTTCTCACAACAGAAAACTCTGTCATTACGGGCCGTGCTCTCTCCGAGGTGCAGAATCTAGAGATCACATCATTTGCTGGGGAAGCAGCACAGACTGAAGAAGGTGATCAAGAAGACCCGATCTGTAATTGGCTGCAAACCAGACACCTTTGTAGAGGCGCAGGAGAGAGGACACTGAACAAACTGTCCATTATGGACAGACTTGTTCAGCTCCACTGTCACAAGAACTGATACAGGAAATCATTACTGTTATATAATAACTATAACTTTGTTCTTTTTTCAACTCTGCACTGCCATCTGACAGATAACTCTCTGTACTCAGTTATAATTTGCACACATTGCATCTATCAATCAATCAATCAATCAATCAATCAATCTATCTATCAATCTATCTATCTATCTATCTATCTATCTATCTATCTATCTATCTATCTATCTATCTATCTATCTATCTACTTTGGTTTAAACCATGTGTTAATTCATGAATTATTTGTTAATTTAGATTTGTGGTCCCCGCTCAAGTGGTTATTTATACAATATAAAATGCTATACCCTGCTGAGCTGTTTTATGTTACCAACAAGGGAAGTGGCCCTCAACAACCACAGAGAGCTCTGCGGTTTATTCAGACGACCTCAAAATTAAGTTACGGTGAAACCAAACCCACTAACTGTTGACTACAAATACAGACTAAAGAGTGAAACTGAGATTACTGAAATTACATCAACCCCCAGCACACATTTCAGGAGATCCTTGTGGCTGTTATCTCTGCAGCCACATCTGGAGTGATAGTAGGAGAAATGTTCGATGATAAAAAGGAAAAACCAAATCCAGGCAGAGTCATTTAGACAAAGGAACAACACAAAACAATAGAATCAATTAAACAGGACGTCTCTGAATCTCAACCACCAGAGAAAACAGTGTAATGGAGCAGGCTATAACCAGCTTGTCTGATGCTGTGGGGCAAATTACAATCAGAGCTGTCACAGTAACAGATCAATTAAATGGCTGTTGTTCAGTTGTTTTACAAAATTTTGTTTACCAGACCACATTTTTTTCATATTATAGATGCTGTAATAATATTAGCATATTTACATTTTTGCAAAAACATACACTGGAGGCACTTTGGTGTCTTGAGTTACTGACTATGTTTGTTTCACATCATCATTACCCATTACTATGTCTCCCATTTTTCCTATTATCTCATTCATAAAGGTTAGAAAGGCACGGCATATTTTTAGCTCTGAATCAGTTTGAAGTCTGTGGAAAAGCACAATAACCTTAATTTCTGAAGCCCAGATTATACTTTCTCTCACTGCAGAGCTAAGACGTCCGAGTGGCACATACTTTGTAAACTGCTCGTGGCTGTGAGGATCAGCAGGGACTTCGATGTGAACATGAGCATTAAGGTCATGAGGATTTCAAGACAGAACTGAGTTTATATGTAGCAGGTCCGATTGGTAGCAGTTCTCCAGATCATTTCCACAGCTAAAAGGGGGATTATGCTTCTGGGAAGCATCTTCAGTCTTCAGTAATTAGACAACAATGTTCCCTCTCTTTAACACAGTAATACCCACAGATGACATGTGAAGGTAAACAAAGAATCTCGGCTACTTGACATCGGTATACCGCCAATGGTCTTCTAATTGAATCAAATTTGTCAAGGAAAAAAAAAAAACATGTTCCTGGCTCAAAAACCAATTTACACTGTATACAGCAATTCCCCCTAGAGCCCCGAGTCAGAGGGCTCAGAGAAATGCTAAAGCGTGGGAAGAAGCTGAACCATTAATCACAGATGCAGCTTTAAATCGCAAAACATTAAAGAGGAAGACAGGAAAGACTTCAGAGCTGCAGTGATCAACATATTTCAGGAGGTGGCTCTGGGGAGGGAGTGATCGATGTAGTACATCACCTTGGTAAGTAGGTACTAGGTGACACTTCAAGGAGGAGGAAAGGGACAGATATATAGCTACAGATGAATATATATGGTCACTGGGAGTTGATTCATCTGATTATCCTTATGTTGTTCACGCTCAGCATACAAGTTGTAGACTCTTGTGACTATTTATTATATTTCTGTTTTATCTGTTATTCATATCAAACGTTTTTGATAGTAGCAGCTAAATTCTGGGTTAGCGGATCATTTCTTATTTTAATCATTACTCACATTCACACTCGCTTTGTATGTTATATCTGGATCTGTTTCACAAAGATGCTACAACAGTAGAAAGCACACCAGCTATTTCCTTTATAAGGCTTTGTTGTTTGGCATTTATCTTCCAACAGTAAATACCGCTCAATAATTAATGGAACAAGATCTTGTTTGATGCGAAAAAGCCTTTCGTAATCCTAAATTTGCATTTAAGACCCATCTTGATAGCAGGTTTTTAATCCCAGCAGAACTCAAAACGTCTTCACATTATCTCACAGTGGAACATTACACATATTTCCTCATGATGAGAACAAACTGTTTTGATGTTATTCCAAACCTTAAGTCGGATCAGCAGGGTGTCAAGAGGCATTTGAATGCACTGTTGACTGTCTGATACTAATTAAGGATTTCTGACAGGGACAGGCTTTTAAGTAGACGCACAACAGATGATGTCTTCAATATTTTTGGTTCGCTGTACAATACAAATTACTCCATTTGAAGAATATGTGTGTCCAGCCATGTGTCCTCTCTGTGACCCAACCAACACAGACCAGTCTCCATTCAGCTATACTGCCATTATACTTGATATTGTCACTTGATAGAGTAGGACAACAGTTAATAGAAATGCATGAAATAGATTAAGATAAACTCTTCAAACCCTTCCTTTCCATCGATCATGCAGTTTGATTGTGTATGATAGTTTTTATCTGCAACAATTTGAAACCAAAAGTTAAATATGCAAAATCTGTGATGATCAGTGGATTAACTGTGTGTTTTGGGAACCACAGTGGTACTTAAAAAAGTCATATGAACCCTTAAGTGTAATTTGTGTCGTGTTCTCAAATTAAGAGACGCTGGCAGCATCTCTTTCCCTACACAGCTTGACGCAAGTCTTTCCAGTTCTCTCTGTGAAACTACTGATGTGGCAGTTGAAAACTAATTTCAGGCCATTTAGCTGTGATTAAGGCATTCTCACGATCATCTCTAAAGTTTTTGTGCCACCAGTTTTACATCTGCTTGTCTTCTAATTGTCTTCATCTGCAGGTGCTTTTACTGACTGCTTTGTCAATTTTGTTACTGTGCGCAGGTTCTTGTGACCCCACACAACAGCCCTTTTTTTATCAGGATACACTTATGTGATGTAAAATCAAAATAACCACAAAATATTCATTTATCAAAGCATTTAGTTTACTCACTAAACTTACACTCCCTCTTCCCAAGCATGTTCTGGCAGCAGAAAGAGAAACTGACACAGGTTTGAATTAAATACAGCATTGCACGAATCTATCGATGTCTTATTTGTGAGGCTGTAAAACAAATTTCACCAGACCCATAACTGTAAAAAAACATCCAATTGACTGGAAAGCTGGAGTCCTTCCACACGAATCTCTGACTTACAGCCTGATGCAATACTTTCCCTGAAAACTCTAATACAATGCAAAGGACATAAGACTTCTTCGACTGACTTTATGAAAATCAAGCAACAACAGAAAAAGATAAGAGGCTTTCCGAAGGGGCAGGCTGCGTTCATTTTCTTTTGTTTATTTTGTATAGTGCTCTACTGCAGTGTCTTGTGTTGGTCAGTCTCTGAATGCTTTTTTTGTGTTGCATTGGATTATTGTTAATTGCAAAGCACAAAAAGTTATCACTATTACAATTCTTGTTGCTGTTGTTTATGTAAATGTGAGAGTAAACAGATGGAAGCTAGCCTTTTGGGAAATATCTCTGTCACGTACGAGCTGTCCTGTGAAAAGGTTGCGTCTCCTGTCATGTTTGCGTGTCAGTTGTGTGGTGCTTCATACTGTACCTATGATAACATGTGCCCCCAGCCTGGCCATGTGGCGGACTACCTCATAGCCGATTCCCCTGCCTCCTCCTGTCACTATGGCAACCTTGCCATCTTGTCTGGGCATCACTGGCAGAGGCAGAAGAGGACACACAGATATTAGGGAGAATGTCATTTGATAAGGAAACTGATTCAAGATGGGCCACTATTTCAAGACATGAGTAGTCCTTGTTTGACATGTAGATGGTATACAAATCACAAACAGACTTTTCAGGTTTTTAAATTTCTATAGTACTGTGTGTAATTTCCTTCTCTCTCTTAAGGACTCTTGTTTCATTGATTTTCCTAAATTACAAGAATAATATTTTTTAACAAATGCAAACCTCTTGCTTAAACCCAGATTTGAGATGAATGGCTTTATGCAGGTCTGTTACACTATAAAGAATAAGGCACACACCAGAACCTCATTCTATATTCTTAAATCAAACTCTTTGACCGTTTGATCAAATTTAATTTTATAATTTCAACCTGTATAATTCTCATTTTTCTTATGTGCATAGTCTATGATGATGACCGTGTAATGCAGACTGCATCACACATTTTTGCTGACACGTGCGGTCCAGTTTGCATTAGATGTGTGTTCATATTGGTAGTCATTTGAAATGCATGTGTTGTTGCTCTATCGCTAATTCGTGATATTCAGTAACGACACCAACACAAAAGTAAGTAATCTATATTTCATTAGTTGATAGTCGCCTCCCGTCACAGAAGCTCCTCACGCTGACCTGTTGCTGTGTTTACAGTCACACAGTCCGAACCGCGTTAGAAGAAGTGCGCATTTAAACCCAAATCACTCAATGACCAACACAGACGGCCAACACAGGAAACTTTAGGGTTAAAATGAACTGTTAAGCTCTCCTGGTAAGTTCGGCATGTTTAAAACATCAGACAGCGCATTAATTCACTCCACCTTTAGACTATTTCACTTCTCTCAAACTACCAAACAAGCTAGCTTAGCGTTAGCATACGTTAGCGGACAGCACGTCAATATAAATAAAGGGACGTAAATATACTAATTAACGTTGAGTCATGTAACTACAGCGGACCAGACTTCATTACTCACAACACCAGCTGAATGGCAACACGGCACAACACTCGGTGAAGCACAGTAACTCACTAGGAGCTGAACCAACCTGGCAACCTGAACCGTCTGCTGAATAACTGAACCAACAGCACCTTCAAACCGAGCAGGTACAGCCTGACAGCAGGTAAAAGACTGGACCGCAGAGTAAACAGCATCTCTGTGGTTAAGACTGAGTGGACAGACAGTGCAGGGAAAAGCACGCACAGCTGTGAGGTCGGATACAAGCTACGGGTCCCCGTGAGGGACATGTTCCAATATAAACCTCGCTTTCGTCCTTGTCGTGCTTTCTAATCGACTGATTGGTCCTGAGGACGCTTAACTTAAACGAAGGCGTTTCTTGAAATGGCTTAACTGACAAAATTCCTGTAAAGACCCACTGACTAGTTGACCTTGAGATATCGGATCTCTGGCAGTCATCCATCCATCACTTCGCTGCAGAGGTGGAATTAACTGTGGAGTGGAGGAGACCAGTTACTGGTGCTTGGCTGCTTGATGTGCCATTTGATCCTTTTCCGTAGATCCCAACATATTGCTCCCTTCAGCTCACTGAGTGTCTCATTAACTGCTGCCAGAGAGGTCACACATGATCGAAGCAACAGGGCGATGACACACCACTAGTTTGAGCCATAATTTCCCAGGATAGGCTCTGAAAGCATGTTTCTGGAGCAGTGCAGTTCCTGTCTGGAGCGATGCTCCTCTTACTCGGAGGGCATGAATTCTGGCTGACTGCTGGATGTTAGGTTTTCCTCTGGGATCACTTGAGTCCATCACACCAGCCTAGTCTTATTAGAGGTTAGTCATGCTGCAGTGATAATTAGTCAAATAGGTTCTCAGCTGTGAAAGTCCTGACTTTTCCTGCAATCTCAACACTAATTCTCTGATTTAATCAGCAGAAAGTGTTCCCTCCACAGATAGGCCTCTGCTGAAAAGTAGGGTTCAATTATGTTACAGGGTGCAAACAGTATGCTGTAAATGACATTTTTCACATATGATTTTGTGATTCCAAAATCATCTGTATATAATATAGCCTGGGCTTTATGTATATATAAATGTATATGTACACAAGTGCAATTTTGAACAAAAACTTGCAGTAGTCTATGTATCACAGTAAGTCACAGCCTCAGTACCAGAGTGAAATAATTTTCCACTTTCAGAGTTAAGCTACTGACACTTCATGTCACACCCCATGACTTTCAATCTACCAATACACCATGAAGGTACTGAAGAACTTGAACCATTTCACTGGGCTTAAAGAATCAAATGTCAAGATGACATTTTTAATCATTTCATAATGTTATAATCCAAGGTTTATCCCATTTTCTGCAGCTGAGTTTGTCACTTCCACCCCAGACACTTTGGAGAATAGTTCAGTGTTTGAGTGATTTTGCCAAGATGATGAAAGGCATGCACAGAATACCAAATGGAAATTAAGTTTGATTACTGAAAGCGACTACATCAAAAACACAGAGCAGCCATAAGGCATGCACCTGTTCCACCTGTTACTGAGAGAGGAACACCCCACTGCAAAAGCTCAGCTGCAAGCAGTTATGTGCTGACAGTAGTTTAATGAATGCCCTGGTGTGAGTTAGTGATCAATGTGTTGCTGTCAGGGATCTTTCTAAAGTGCATAGTTGTCAACTCTTTTTCACATGAAAAATTTCTCTTCATGTATTTTTTAGTCATTTCCTGTTATCGTAATGTTGGTATGCCAGTTGCAATCACTAAATCAATTCAAGTGGTAAAACCAGAGTGAAAATAAAAAATTGACTAATGTTAATGAGAAGACCTATTTTGGGTTGTCCTTGTGAACTTATGGAGTAGGCTATAGTAAAATAGAAAAATAGAAAACATAAAAAAAAACTGTAGTAAAAGAGGACCTCGGGTTTGTCATTCAACTCACAGACATGATTCTCAACAAAATGGCTTTGATTGTAAAATTTCACTTGTGTGTACTTTGCTCGAGTAATTTAAAGCAGGCAACTTTAGATTTCTACATTTCCCGAGACTGTTGTACATTTTATTCACTGCATTTTTGGAAAGTTAGAATTGCTATGTTTTGGACTGAGGCTGAACATAACACAGGCCTGGAATTACAAATTAGTACAAATTTGTATTTTTCCTTTTTTTTTGGCAAATCAACATTTAGACATTAATATCTCAAAATCTCCCTGTCCTGTATCTACACATACACATTTGTGTACTGCAGAGTGTTAACTCTGCATCCCTACACACAGACACTTGTGCACAACCTTATGTTGTATGTATGTACTCTCACAACCTCTTTTTGCTTTGGCCACAAGCTGAGAAGCAAGAGATAAAATATACACAAAAACTACCCAATCATAAAAAAGTACGTAATTAAAAGTAACTGCTTTGTGACGGCAGTAAATTGTATCAGCTGTAACAATTTAATAATATGATATATTAACATTAGATTCTAAAAGATTCATTTTGCTGCTCATATTTCTGTACTTGTGCTCAATGATTTTGAAAACAGGGCTTTTACTTTTTCGATTTCTGTAAAAGTACTTATACTTTAGTAAAGAGTCTAATTGTCCACCAGTGTACAGGATAGTATTGAAGCCATTTCAACAAAAAAAGAGGTGGACTGTAATACTAATTCTGAGCAGACAAAGAAATGTCATTACAGACATACATACGTTATTTTCAGAATATCCAAGATAAAACAGGACACAGCATTTGATTGACAGGTGATGGACAGACAGCGCACTGCTGAATGATTTGGCTCCAAAAAGGAGACAGAATCAGGACATCATTACTGTCAAAACCGATTCTGAGCTTAATGTAGAGGCTATATTCTAGTCTTTACACCACAAATCTGAAGAGACAGCCTACTGCTGTGAAAGATTGTGCTTGGTTAACAGGGTAGGAGCTGTACTGTTCCTGGCACTCAAAGTAGGCCAGCCAAACTCTCCACATCCTTAGTTTCAACTAAATTACAATAATTTCTCTTAAAGACAGGTTTGGGACAATCACAATAGCTCCTCTTTCTTCTCTTGGCAGGGAAATCATTAGTATTCGTTTGTGTCTTTCTCGCTATCCAATACTTAAGGTCGAGCTAGAACAGCAGCTCTGACAAGCAGTTGGCCCCGGTTATTAAAGTCTGCGGAAGGCAGTTAAATGAGCAGCAACATAAAGAGACTGTGTCATCACTGCTGCTGATGGAAGCCGAGCCGCGCGTCGTGGCTGTGTGTGCGTTCGAATGTGTGTGTGTCATTGTTAATGCAAGCCGAGAGGATGTGTGTGTGTGTGTGTGTGTGTGTTTACACCCGTGTGTGTTAGTTCCGGCGCAGCCTGAGAGGTTGGGGGTCAGCGAGGTGAGCTGGCCGGCTATTGTTTAAAGGAAATCGCATCTCACGGATGACTGTGGGATGATTATTTGGGATGATGGAACATCAGGGAGACAGTCCGCTACACACACAGCCACACACACAAAAATGAAGACATATGTGCACGCACATGAGATATGCTGGGAACAGAACGTGACAGGCGGGTGTGTGATGTAAATAACATGTGAGCAGCATCAGAACAGCTCCAACTAACAGTCACCTTGTTTTATATGACAACCACTGGCTGGCTGTGAAGCCCAACTTGTCTCATTTCGTAAATCCAGGCTGACAACAGCTCTATGGTATCTGTTTGTGTGTGTGTGTGTGTGTGTATAGGCAGCCAGTTCAAATGTAATCTCTATTTCACATTCCACATAGATTTATTCCTAGTGAGAGGAGAAGGTGGATGATATTGGATTATTTTAGCAGAACATGACACAAACAGTTTTTGAATGGGATGATTTTGACATGTCGTTCCTTAACATTTTACCCCCGTTTGTTTTTGTTACTGATCAGCTGCCACCGGGGGGGAGATGGCAGATGAAGCGCCATAATGTGAGGAAAGGGAATTTCTGGGTGTGTCATGAGCAATTTGGTCTCCAAAGTGCAAAAGCTTGTGTGAAGTGATGTTGTCTTTTTCTCTCAGTCTCTGCTCTTCCTCTGAAGCCTCCTCCATTTGAGAGGCAGGTAGGAGAGACAAATCCGTGGGGAATGCTTTATTTTTCAACCTGAAGCACACACATATTTGTGTGCACCTATTCTTTGAGTGTATCTGGGTTGTGTTAATAGCTGGAGGTGTGTGTCTGCCTGAGCTGGACAATGAGGAAAACAACTTGTTTAATCTGTAGGAGAACCAAAGTGTAAACAGGTCATATAGGTCATGGAATTATTTCTTAGCCCCACATAGATAGTTCTACTGTTTTCTGTGCATATCCTACTAAACAACATAGAACATTTAATTATTTAAACCAAGAGGTGCTGGTGCAAACTTTAGACAGGGAGATGTAAAACAGACACCTGTTGGTGAAGGTTGTCAGTGTTCCAGGAATATATGAACAATAATAATAATTATGCTAAAACTTGTGGTGGTACAATACAATTTTGGAGATGAAATATAATGTTTCTGTAGCATCAGTTAGTTGTGGGCTACAAATAGAGACTTTCGTATCTGTTGAAGTTCTGGGGGTTTGAATGGTTTCCCTGTGTCTGTGTGGGCTCTCGCCAGCTTCTCCAGCTTCCTCCCACAGTCCAAAGACATGCACATTAGCTCAATTGCCGACTCTAAATTGCCCATAGGTGTGAATGTCAGTGTGTGAGGTTGTTTGTCTCTATATGTCAGCTCTGTGATGGACTGGCGACCTGTCCAGGGTGTACCCTGCCCTCGCCAAATGTCAGCTGGGATTGGTTCCAGCCCCCATCATGACCCTTCATGGATAAGTGGTATAACTAATGCATGGATGGATTGATGTGGATGAATGGATGGATGGATGGATGGATGGATGGATGGATGGATGGATGGATGTTCCTGGTTTGACAAATTGGCCCCATTAAAAGCGATTAACTACAAGCAGTTTTTGTTGAAATATAACCCGTGGATTTACAGACAATGATGCTCAGGGAGGGTGTAGAGGAGAGGAGTGTGTATTTTTTTGTGACTCTTGAGCAGATTTGTCATGGATATATTATGAGGCGGTTGAAGTCACAATGAATTTTAAAATATGCGTATTAACTCTTTGCAGATATCTGAATGAGATATGACTCTGAGGAGGAGAACAATTTTTGACTCAATATCACTCATCTCTCCCACTCTGAGCCTCCTCTTAAACTCCCTCATACCTGCCTGGGGAAGCATTCCTCTCAGTTTGACAACCCATAAAATTAATCTGCTGTCTTCAATTTAATCTTATTCCCAACAAGAAAGAGAATAATTCCCCAAAATGCTGAACAATTCCTCTTTGCACATCTCCCTGTGAGGACTTCAAGTGCTTCTGCTTGCTGGATGCTGTATTTTTATTTTTAATAAAGGGTTTTAAAATCATGATATTGCCACATTTATGTCTGTGTGCTGTTCCCTGTGAGGACTTCAAGTGCTTCTGCTTGCTGGATGCAGTATTTTTTATTTTTAATAAAGGGTTTTTAAATCATGATATTGCCACATTTATGTCTGTGTGCTGTTGCGGTTTATTTGCCAGCATCTTGCAGTGCCTCAGTGGCCCAGAACAGCACAGCCGGGGTCTCCAATCCAGCCCCAGCGCTCTCTATGAAAGAAGGGGAGGAACAACTGAAAACAAAACTCACACCGACACCTAGATTGTAAGTAAAAAGGAAAAAAAAAGGAGAAACCTCAGGAGTGGCAGTCCCCTCCAGGGATGGCCGGATTTGCACCGGGAGCCGTGGGTGGGAAAAGGCAGTGAACTGTACATGGACAGATTTAGTAATTGTTGTGTCGCCTCAGCTGCAGCCGCCACAGGCCTTCCATGGGGACAGAAGCCAAAGGCCAGCTTGTAAACATGAAAGTGAAACCTGAGATTTTTGAATGTGTTTGCAGTAGGCGACTGCACACACCATATAACAACATCCTAGATTAACATCTGGTCAGGGACTTTTTTCCCTCTTTTTGACTCACAGGCAAAAAAAAAAAATCAGCCCAAATGATAATCCCACTTTTGTTTTTGCAACTATTTAAATAGTGATCAGAAATATGTTAGAATCATATTTGCAAGTGGCAATTTTCTCTAATAAACAACTCTGAGGTTTTTCTTTGGCAATTATAATTGATGCACTTTTTTAAAAATCCAGTGTACTTACATATATATATATATATATAATATTAT
>OMNW01009241.1:0-12309 GCA_900303245.1 Selene dorsalis
CTTTTACCCACAAGGTTTGAGCTGGGCGTGTGCTAGGAGTTATAAAAAGACTGGCAAAATAAATAGCAGTTATTGTGGCAGAGAGAACTGATACCAGCACCGGCACACATGATTAAAAGATCAAGCGTAAGGGTATCAGAAAATGTTAAGTAACCTTTGCGTGTGTATTTTCAAAGCCGCTGAACAATTAATTGATTACTCCATACACGTATAGGAAGCTCCAACAAGTCTAGACAAGTGTGTAAACAAAGGCCATCCAGTTCCCCTCCCTGCCCCTGACCTCCTCACTCAATTCCCACCAACTCTCTTTATGTTCTTAAAATAATGGGAGGGAACCGACAGATAAAACATAACAGAGAACTTAGTCATTGAGAGTTTTTTGTCCAGTCACTTGACCAGTCATATTTCAACTGATAGCGAGCTCACGATAAGATAAACTGAGTTAATTTAATCAATTTAATACTCATATTTTCTTAGTTTTTTTAACTGTAAAAATATTATTGAATATGCTAAACTTGTATTAACGGTGTTGAAAAGAAGACGTGAGAAGTGTTTGACATTTTGGGATGTCTAACTCAGATTGAGCCAAGAAGAAATCTAGCACATAGCCCCTGATAAAACCGTGTATTGTCTGAATAAAGTGAATGACATTGTAGAAGTGACATTTGAGATTTAAAGGTGCTGGTGGGTAGTATTTTCTACTTGCTGTTTCAGTCTATTTCCAGATAGCCGCCAGTTAAGCTCACTGGCGGCTAGTTGTGACCTCATATATGACATACAGATTCAAAGGGGCTACTTATAAGTTTTCTCTGCTGCTGAATGTGGTTTCTTGATGGAAACGGGTGGTGATTGTGGCTTGGCAAGAGCTTCGGCCATCATTGTGTTAACAAGACAAGAGGTTATAATATACCCTCCAGGCATGGGGCAGTTACCACGTTCAAGGTATACCACGGTATGAAAACGTCACAGATTCAAAACCACTAAAATTTTCCGTCATACCGTTCCTGCAGTATGAGCTGTTTGTTATGTCTCGTCAAAGAGAGAAAGTGCAGGTCAGAAATCCCTCAGTGTCTACATGAAAACTCTGAGGCGGCGTTTTCAGATTGAAAAATAGCCTCCCTTTAAGGACTGCATCACTTTGATTTCATTTAGAAGAATACAATTATTTATTTTAACTTGATACACATTCTAATGATCCAAATATTCTATATGTCATTTAAAAATAAAAGACTGTGTTCAATGGAATTTTTTTTTTTAACCCAGACATTTCAAAACAACACGTTTTAGAGCTGTAATTGCAATATACTGAGAAACTGTGATATTTTTGCTGAAGGTAATCATACCATCAGAATCTCATGCCAGCCCATGCCTAATACCCTCTGAACAGTGCTGTCTTAAGGGAAGCCTGGAGTAGTGAAGGGAAGTGACGAGGCTTGTTGTGGGCTAGCTGGTTAGCAGAAGAAGAATAGACGTGATAGAGACACTACAGTTGCTTTCAAAAACTGCAGGCAGCTATGAAGAAATGAAATTTGATGCTGAAATCACAGAGTTTCTTCAGCACTGGTATGTAAACAGCCAATGCCAGCAAAACTTACAAATAGCTCCCCTGAGAGTGATATCAATCTTCATCTTTTCAAACTCTCTGCCAAAAGGCAGATGATCAAATATCCAACTCTTTCTTTAAAGGTATTGATTTGAAGTTTTATTCATTGCATCATCAATGAAATCAAGTGAATGTGAACTGAGGGACAGGTGGAGGCCACCACGCTCTACCAGGGCTGCCACCCTGTTCCACCCTTCGCCTCGTCCACCAAACTAACACACTGCTTTATAAGCCTGTAAAGTCAGGACCCCATGTCAAAATCAGTTTTTTAAATCCTTTCAGTTTTGACCCTATAAATCAACTTTGTTCATGAAATCAGTCTTTCCATTCATTCATTTCATACCGTCAGTGTGCTGGTTCGACGGAGGAAGAGGGCAGGGAGGAGGTGTCGGCCTTTTTATGTATGTATTAATGTTTAACTACAGATCCCAGTGCCTCCCACCCTCCTTTTTCTTCTCCTCTTCTCTCCTCCAGGCCTCTCAAACTGAACTGGACTCAGACAGAACTCATAAATCACTGGTGGAGCCATGGTCCAATCAACACCGCAGCTGAATGGCGTGAGAAAGCACGTGGGCCTCCAGCAGCCTTGATAACACCTTCTCTGAGTATCAAACCTGCTTCGTGCCACATAACTCGAGATGTCGGCATCTCGGCTCTGACTGAGTCATCTGGGAATGGCATGACCTCAGTGGTGAGCTCAGAGGGCATCAATCAGGAGTGCAAGGTCACTCAGACACCCTCCACAGGGCTTTGACCTTCACTGACTGGAACCTGCCATGTCACAGGGCTTATTTTTTACAGGTCGGTGACTCCATCAATCGATGGTTCGATACATTTTATCATGGTAAGTGTCAGATAGAGAAAATAGATGACCTTTGGGTTTGAGCCATGACAGTGGGTGATTGTTTGTACAGTACAGAGGTGGCACACAGGATTTGTTGTAACCATGACAGCCTGAAAGACAGATGAGGGAGCTGACATATTTCTGCTTTAGACACAGTCAGACCTCCTGCTAGGTTTTAATGAAGTCACTGGGATAAACTGAGAGGTCAGTTGCAAATCACCTCTAGCCCACCGAACTGGTGCCATGAGGAGACATCTTTAAGGTTTAACTTGTGCAGGAGGTAAAGTGCAGCGTAAACAATGGCGGCTATGTTTTGCCACATACTGGATGAGCCACCCTCCCCGCCTCCAAGCTAGGGAGGTGATAAGTATCCACCAGTTGCCAAAGACATTAAAACTCCAAAAATAGTCACTTTTTGACTTAATCCAACCACAGGTCTGTGGTGCAATCCAGTTATAGCAAAACAGCCCCTTTCCTGGACGTGTTCACAGCCAAATGCACTGCGTGCCAAATTACGATGCTGCTCCTAAATATAAATGGTCGTCCAAACTATGCAGCCTAAGTAAAGCATGAAAGTGCTGGCACGGTGCGTTCCAATCAGTATGCGTTAGTAATAAGTATAACAGCTTATTTGTAATGGGTTAGAAAGGAAAGAATGTAAGAAACCTGATTTATCCTTACATCAGAGCAAAAGGCCGTCCAACTAAAACAGAAACACCTTGAATCAACAGACAGCAGAGCTGGTGAGCATCTCCAGAACCACTATAACAAAGGAGATTATAAGCCCTCTTCCATGGTGTCTGCTAAAACAAACACAGTAATCATTGTCACAGGAACCAGGCCAGATAATTGCAGCATAAACATTTATTTCTCCAGGGAAAATGAAGGCAAACAAAGCAATATTGCCATGGTTTCATGAAGCTGCATGGTTTTGATTTGTACTATAATGAGTTAGGAGAGAAAAAAACGTTGTTGGTTATTCACTTCAATAGAACGTGAATAATTCTTGAAAGGGTCTTGTGAAGTTAACAGATCTACATTACTTGGGTTAAGTTGACTTTTCTGCTGAATTATTAATGAGACTGTATGACGATGAGGCTATTCACACAATTCCTTTAGACTACAAAAATGGCTTCAAAATCCAGTTGCTGTGCAAAAAAGTACAAAAATCTACATGGCTGTAAAATACACTGCTGCATCTCTGATTTTACAAGGAAGCAAGCTAATGCAATACACATTTTTAAGTTAATTTTTTATTATGAGTTTCAACTGCATTTCCCAAGGAAAACTGGCACAACTGCTGCCATAAAGCAGCAAGGAAAAAAACATGTTGTTCATAAAATAAAGTTATTGTTCCTTTCAAAGCACCCTAAGCCTACAGTTCAAATGTCCATAATCAGTTTGCTTTCTGGAAGCCACATGCTCTGTGAGGGAAAATTTAGGCAGGCTAATGAAAACCAAAATAGGCTTCACTGTTTGTGCTGGTGAGTGTCTGGCTGTACAAGCCTCGGTCAGTGATAAGACAGTCATCTACTTACATAACAAAATGCCAAATATAGAGCTGATAGATTTTATATGGGGGTATCCGGCCACTGTAGCCACAGGCAGACTGTGGCCATCCTTCCACTGATAAGGTGGGTGTCCCACACCCAGTAGCTGCCCCTGCCAACTGGAAACGTTCTCCATTTTCCCAGTATGACCCAGCCAGAAAGTAAGAGGTGGATAAAGACTAAAGAGTCAAATATGAAATACAAAGAAATTTGGATGTCTAATAGTGCAGAGTCTTACCAGGACGTGGGTGAGCACGATCTTGATGAGTGGTGCTCCTGAGAGGTTGACTGACAAGGCTGGTGAAGGCTCCACTTTCAGAGAGATGAGACAGCTTGCTACCTGGATCTTGTGGTCCTTGAAATCTGCTGCTTCATTAATCCTAAAATGAAAAAAACGGAAAAAAGATGATGAAAGAAAAAAAAGGCAGCAAAAGAGAAAGGAAGAGTAAAAAGAGGTACAGAGAGACATAAACAGACACACAAGTCTATACAAAAGTGTTACACATGGGCTCCGAGCAGTAGCATTTAAGTGGGACTTTGATCATCTGTGTATAATCAGTCACACCGACAACAGCAGTATTGCACCAGTAGTGTTCCAGATCATTTGATATAATATGTGACATTGGGATCATACAAGCAGCACCTCTCTATAACGACACCCTCTCACCCACAGAGGAGCGCAGCACTGGGAGAGCCTTATGAAAAAATAATTGGCCACAAACATTTTCTGCGCTTGAACTTTTCCAAAGTATAAAGTGAAGAAAACATGTTGTTCAGTCACTGCTGTGTCAGGTTTAGTACAAGATAAACACTGCTGCGCAAGTGGAACAAGCTGGTCCAGTGATGAGACAATAACTGAGGGGGAAGGGGTGGATATGTCGAGCTAATAGCAGGGTGTATCAGTCAGTGGAGGTTGAGTGGTGAGATGGGAGATAGGCGAGAGGACAGATAAGGCCTTGGCTCCAGGCATCAGTTGTCCTGTGGCTCAGGAAGCAGGGGCCGCCTTAGTGCCAGTGGACCTGATTCCCAGCACGGGAAGTACAGAGAGAAAATGTATATTTTCACTCAGTAATTTTGTTTATAACCCATCCTCTTACCTGGTCTTAACAGGGCTGATCTCTTTGTAATAGTTGTGCATGTTGTGGTAGAAGAGGCCAACAATCGTGGTTTGAGCTGAGGAAAAAAAAAAATTATAGTTGAATGTGAAAGGCATAGACAGAGAGCTGGGAATGTAAAGTAGTGCTGCTAAAATGCTCACAAAGAAGGGAAGTTAATTAACGCCATCTTGCCGCCACACGCTGGCACCGGCAGGCTAACAGGACTTTATACTCGCACAAGAGTGAAAGGGAGAGGGCCGCGAAGCACGTGGATGTTGGTAACTCTTATGAAACCTCTGCATGACTTCACTGGGAGAGCAGGGGGTCTGATCCCCCACCCCTAATCTGACCTATCTTCCACTTCGGCCCCATCTCAATACCGCAAGATAAACAATGAAATTGGAGGAAATCCTTAATGGTCCTGTTCCTCCTTTCAAAGGCCTGCTTCCTGGGCCCCACTGACTGAGACAACAAAAGCTTGCTGATGTCATACAAATGTGTGCTGTGTATACTGCAGGAGGAATTTAAGATTTCAAAAAATATATAATTTCAACAGGAAGACCCCCAGGAAGTCCTGTAAGAGCTCTGGAGGTGGCCAGGAGTAGAGAGAATAAGAAAAATCGAATCGTATCCAAATGCACCAATTTATTGCATTCTCTGTATTTAATTAGTGTATAAAACCTCCCTCAGGAGCATTGCATACAGCCAGGTATTTAGACCTGTGAGTTAATTTGGACCTGGCTCTCATGTGTTAGGCAATAACATATCTTCCATTTCTGATAATAGTCCTTTAATGAATTATTAAAACTGTTTATTCCAGTGTTCGTTTGCAGCACAGTACACACACCGGCCAGGTGGAGCCAAGGGAATCTGACCTGAACACAAAGTCAAACAAACTGAGTTTTAATGCCCACTGTAATTACTGCTCTCCTTCACTCCACTATGTGAGTCCATTCTTTTTAATGACAGAGGAAAGTGGAGAAGAGTGCTCTCTCACTCATTCTTTCTCTTTTGAATAAAAGGGTAACTGCCAACATTAAAGCCATGGCTGGATTTCTACGGCGCACCATAAAGCCACACAAAAGCTCTCATGGCACTCCTGTCCTACACTGTTTGTTGTGTTAGTAGTCTTAAATCTAAGCACAATAAATTACTGGCCAATAACAAGAATCTCCCTGCTGGACAATTTTCCATGGGTGGAATCAGAGCATGAATATTGTGCAGCATTCACACAACCTGGTAACTATTTTCTTTACGAGGATTCAAGATATCAAAGGTTTGTTTTGTGCATTACCCAAGGCACTGATTGTAATATTTGCACTTACACTGCATGGTGAACGCCTCTCCTGGCACAGAGATGTAGTTTTTGCCCTGTGTGGGGAAGCGATAGTGTTTCAGGTTGTAGTTCAGCGGGAGTTTCATCAGAGAGTAATCTGTAAGGGTCAGATATTAGACACAGTGTCAATGGTTGAAAAACAAACAAAATGAGAGGCAAGCAACAATACAGATCTGCTTTATCAGGGGTGGATCAAAGATGTTAAGCAACTCTTGGGAGAGAGACACAAGGGGGCTTAGTGACAAACAAAATATTATGCAAAAACCCACACCCATGAGAGGCAAAGTGGAGTGGGGTGATCCCTGCTTATTTGACCTGCATTTGTCCTCCGATTGAGAAAACGAATGATGTCAGCTTGACGGTCCATGTACTTCTACCCTAAGCGTGTCCACACAAACTACAAACACTGAGTCACCTTATGGAGAAATGACACCATACTGACCTGCAACAAAAGATGTTCCACCCAGGGAGATGAGAGAGTTCGGGCTGGGCTCCAGGTTAGTCACCATGTGTTCCATCACTCTGTCCACGGTCTCGATCAGACCGCTGACCACAGGGGTGGACAGCTTCTCAGAAATGATCCAGAAAAAAAGTTCACAATCAATTCAGTGTCCAGCATTGATTCATGCTGACCTAGTAAGATTTCATATGACACAATATGACCCAGACAAATACATGAGGTCTTCTTAAAGGGTTTGATACAACAGAGTCAGTTCCCTTGTCATCAGGAGTCCTTAGCATGTGAAGGCAGTTGTGTAAGGTCATCTGTGATTATGGAGGAGCGTTTTCAAAGTCTAATAAAATAATTATGATGTGATGTGATGTGATGTGATGTGATGTGATGTGATGTGATGTGATGTGATGTGATGTGATGTGATGTGATCATCAGTTAAAGCTTTGACACTTAAAATTTAGAATAAAAACTACATGCTACAAATGGAGGAGTTTGAAAAATAAAGGTAGTGAGCAGCCTGGAAGAAATAAGAACATTATGCAATTGATTGCACTTTGGCAAATGCAGGATTCAGTGATGTTAGAACTTGACCCACAAGGAGTAAAAGTCAGATTCCCCCTGCCTCTTTTACTTTGATTTTGTTAATTCTCATTATACTGGCTATTGTCACTCAACTTTATGTGAGTGCAATATAAAGTTGGAGTAAACTTTAATTTATGATAATGTACTAATAAGAAAAATCTGTAATATAACAAATATAGATTTCAACAAATTACATTTAAAGCCATTTAACTGCTCCTGGACAACAGCCACTTTGGCTACATATGACAATTATGGGATAATGTTTAAAGCCAAACAACTTTTTAGCATTTGGCTCTAAAACTATGTGATTTAAAAGTGGCACAAGTGGAGAAAAGTCATAAAGTCAATGTCAGTAATGTTAATAATAAAGAAAAAGTTATCTAATGTTTGTTAACAGTAGCTTGACCAGAAAAACTCTTAAGTGCGCCCAACGTGATTGTGTGTGTGTGTTTTTTTAAATGATTTTTTAATCTTTATTTGAAAGAATGTTTTATTTGTTCCCTCAAAATTTACACTGTGTCTTTTTCAGATTACTTAGAAATATGTGGCCTGTGCTAAAGTGCCAAAATATGCATTATTATACTATTTATCAATCATTTTACATGTTGGCAATAATACCACAAAATGAATTCCACAAAAGGCCGATGTGTCTGCAGGCAGCAGCACACCAGACCTGACTCAGTTAATCAACTGATCTCAGTCTTCAGACAGTTGATTGGTCAAACTGTGTGCTCTTGGTTGGTTGGAACAAAAACCTGCAGCCACACCGGCCCTTTGTGGAATCGGTTTGACATGCCTGTTTAATTAAATTCAGTTGGATCAAGTAAAAAAGTGCAATGATCAAATTAACATGCAATTGTTGGTTGTAATTTTAGATGAAAAGCCATGCAATGCATTAATCTGTGAAAAGAGAAGGTAATCACAGAAAGGTCATGAAGGAATTCACTGAACACTGTATCTGCAGTTTTACATTTACATTTACAGCGACATCTGTTTCAGCTTGCTCCCACAAAAGCAGGCGTGCTAATTCTGAGCACTAAATGTCCTGAAACCACACATTTATTCAGAATGTCTTTCCTCTGGCAAAAATATGTGTATGTATGTATACTGTATATATATGTATACAGTATGGAAAGCTTGCATTCAAAGCATTGTCTTGTGAAGCACTTCTAGCAGCACTGTCTCAAATACTTAGTTTATACTACTGTAATTGACTCCAAACTGTAATCTTGTGTACAGTGCCAAATACTGTTATAGCTGCTGGCACCACTTATGCCAGAAATATGCAGAGTTAAAATTTCTAACTCATTGATCTTTTAAGTGCCTTGTATTAGAGTGTTCACGAAATTGCATATGTTTCATTATGTCATGTTTGAACATTGCACAACAACAGTGTGAACTCATTTACCTCTGGCAGCCCTGGAGAGGACAGCACTTCTTCCACACTTTTGAGAAAAGCCTGGGTGGAAGAAAATGGACATCATGGAACTGTTGCATCATATGCACATGGGTGGGCATTGCGTCTGTGTGTGAACTGGTTCTGAAAGTGTAACATGTGTGTGCGTCCATGTGTGTGGGACTGACCTGTGTGAGGTTGCTGGCACTGTTGTGAGGAATGGTCCTATTGGGCAGTGCCTTCAGGAAGCCCAACACTGGCATGGACTCCGGGTCTTGGGAGGTTTGGACCTCCTCATGCTGACTGCTGACAGCAGGAGGACTCACTTCAGTGGCTCTCTGGGGAAGCAACACATCAGGCATCAAATGACGGTTACTATCAGGAGGAACTTTCCAAAGAGGCACGGAGTTCCAACATACACAGGATGTTTACTGACTGATAGCCTGATTCAGGGAATACTTTTTGGACAAGTGATTCAGTGTTGCTTTCTTTCAGTCCAGTGCCCTTAAGGGAGCCATTTTGTGTGTAGTGCTGAGCAGCTGTCTCCACTTTATTATAGTTCTTTATCCGTTTTCTACCTCCAAAGCTTTAATAAACAGGAGTCTATTCACATGTGCTCTTAATATCCTTTCTCCCGACTCCTCGATCTTCAAAAGGGAAATAACAGCTCAATAAGAAGTTTGTGTCACCGTTGAGTCAAGCAAAGGCCGCCATCTGCCTCCTGTGCTTATTTTGGCTCTAAACCTTTCTGCAAAGTTGTCATACAATTTGGATGCTATATTTGTGAGGAAAACCTCAATAGTTCGCACACGTGGTACAACATTGTATTTAGGTATCTAAGCCTTGCTAAGTCACAAGTGACACACTTACGACTGTTGGCGTTGTTGAAGTGACTTCTTTGGACAATCTTGGTGTTGTGGCAGAGGCAACAGCTTCACCTAGAAAAGACAATATCCAGGGATCTTTTAAAATAGGATAGGAGTCACACTAGTGACCTGCATAGATGGTTGTAATTCACTCTTTATCTCTGGTAGATTTTCCAGTTTAGATAGCCCCTGCCTTTTTGTCATTTTGTTATTAGGCCCTTTGTTGAACTTGACCAGGCCTGGCTGCTGTAATGTAGCTGGACTTTATCACCATACAGCTTGCAGTTTATGAGGCTGGACCATGCCCAGTCATGAAAGGAGATAGATTACAACCTTCACAAAACTAGGATAATCAACCACATAATACTCTGCCCCTAGCTTCTGTACATTTTATGACTTTGCTGTCATTTCATAAAAGCGGCACTAACTAGCTACAAGAAAATAGCCATATATGGATGTACCTTAGAGGTATCACAGTGAACCATTCCTGCTCTTCTTTGGTTCAATGCAACATTTTATAGAGTGCTCTGGAGAAGTAAAAATATTTTTCTGTAACCATAACAGTCAGGGTCTTTGCGTCTGGTAATGTTCTGTGGAATATATTGCTTTTGGTAATGACTATGAAGAAGAAAGCAAGGCAGAGTGCACTTTATGCTTCACACATTATGACAAGTTGAAGCTCCAGATGTACACGTCATAGTTTTCATACATCACCATACACACAATGGAAGACAATATACACACACCAAAAGGTGTTTCAGCCTTTGTTAAGCTGAAAAGGTTCATTTGCTTTGAACCTTTCTCATAATGGCCTTAATTTTGTTAAATATTGATTATTACGCAGCAAAAATTTTTCTATGTTCTCATAAATGTCAACATGTTTTTTTTTCCATTTATGGCAATCAACTAACCATAGGAGGTAAACAGCAACAGAACAAAAACAGTTTCTGGGGGTTTGGTGTTGGTGTGTTATAACCTGTCACTTTATTTTAAAGTGATCTGCCCCCTACAACCCAACCTGTCTCTGCACACAAATAAATACTTATAAGGCAGAACTATGTGAGCCATGGCACTTGTTTGATGGAAGGTCATGAATATGTTTTGAGCAAGGAGTACAATTTGACCGGAAAGTGGAGTATATTTGTACAGTTTAACATCTTGTTGTTATGCATGAATGACGTGGATGGAATGTAGAAAAGGAAAAAGACGGAAATTGCTTTTTAACCTCTATTTCCTCAGTGCAGAGTCAAGAGGGAGAGAGCATTATAATAGAAATGCTATGTCCTCGAATGACAGGAAATAGTTTCCACAAGAGTGTAATGTCCTACCTATGGCTGCGCTGTAGTAGAGCATAATCTCATTAGCAGAAAGGGCCTTTTCCCAGATCACAAACTCATCAAAAGCTCCTGTTACGTAGTGACCGTACGTCCTGTCATTGCCAGTTCCAATGATAAGGTCAGGGTAGGGGTCTCCATAGTTATCTGAGACATTGCCAACAGGGTCACCGGCAGTAAAGGTCCCATTGATGTAGACCTTCAGTCCATCCTTTTTTGTCCACGTGAAGAGAATATGGGTCCAGAAAGGCCCTAACAAAGAAAACAGACAATAATAATAGTGCGCACAATTAAACAATAATTGTACAATCAATAAACAAAAAAAGTAGCACATTAAAAAATTTGCACTGCAAAGGTTGGGGCAATGCATACAGGTAATTGAAATTATGGAATAAATTAAAAAATAAGATGCTAATTTGATGCAACAAACATGACAAGACCGATTATGTTCTGTAGTCTGCTGTGAAAGTTTGATTCAAATGTTCTTGGTAAACATACCAAGCTGAATCAGTTCCCTGAAATGACCTGTAAGTTCATTTGAGTTCTCGATCTGTTGCAAGCGAATGTGCAGTGATGCACTCACTCACTGAGAGAGTGATTCAAGTCATTGATTTGTTTGCAGTAACGTGATTCGCACCCACTCACTGAGTCCCTGTGAGCGAATGCAGGGATACACTCACTTGGTCCTGTCACTGTGAGGGAACAGTGCATAAGTGATTCATTCATTGAATATACTACACAGTGAACTTGAGTCACAGTACGAAGCCCAGACCGCCGTAATCAGGTCCAACAAATTCAAAAGCAATGCCAAGTTTTAACAAGTCCTTAAATTTAAAAAGCTGGAACCAGTAGGCTAAATATTTAGGTTATGGTCAACGGAATAGTCTACAACTATACTAGCAGCTCTGGCTTTGAACTGAGCTAAATGCTAACATCAGCATGCTAACATGTTACGGTGACCACATCTCAATTCAGTTTGTTAGCATGCTAACGCTTGCTAAATAGTTTGCACAGAGCACAAATTAGCTCCAGTTGAAGCTAATAAAATATTTTAATGTGATCATGGTGTATGAGAAGATAAATAATCATTTAATTAATTGATTATATTATATTTAAACAGAATTAAGCTTAGTTAAAATGCCTTACAGTGATGAATTGTTAATCACAATATAACTGATTATGATCAAGTAATTGATTATTAAACTAATTATTTCAGCTCTGATTTTTTTTTTTTTTTTTTTTTTTTT
>OMNW01009241.1:12329-24570 GCA_900303245.1 Selene dorsalis
TAATTTACAATCTCTAAGGCTACATATATCCTTTGTAGAACTCCAGGCTAGAGTCTGGTCAGGTCCCAAAACTCTCCTCTCTCTTGTAGTTTCTCGAGGTAATTTGACAATAAAGCGAGTCCCAGAAGACAATACATTCACTGTCTGAAAACACTTGTGCCAGAGGAGCACAACAACCAAGAACACATCTCATTTGTGGTTAGAATATAAACCATGTGTGCCAAAGACCCCCCTGCAGTTTAAACACTTCAACTCTCTCTTTCACCTCTTTATGCAGAAAGTTTTATCTGTAGTTTAACATTCTTTGCCTTTACACACACACACGTTGGTAAGACGCCACTGCCAGGTTTAATCAGCCCCCCTCAAAGCCGTTCCTCACATTTGTGACACGCAAGGGAGAAAACTGACAGATTTTTACGGTATGTCCTGAAAGTTGGATATGTCACACTGTATGAGAACCAGATGATGTTTGATCCTTTGTAACTGAATACTGAAGTCAAAATTGAGTTATGACGCTCCGTGAATACAACTCAACTGACTGCAGCAAAAACAAAGATGACATAAGTCATCTGAGTACAAAGTACTGACCTGTAAAACGTTCAGCCTCATATGGTTTGTTCAACTTTGTCAAAACAGTTTTCCAAATCATTTCATCTCATTAGAATACAATTTTTATTTTCAGAATAAAATGCAAAGTATTGGTCACTGAGCTTTATTATATTTCACATTTCATCTGTGTAGACCTTTACTGACCAAACATTATTGTATTTAAATGGGAAAATGGCTGTATCTCATTAAACATCCATTATATTTTTATATTTTGTGATAAAGCAAAAGATTTGTCAAAGGTATTCTTGACTAACTGAATCAACTGCCTGCAACTACATCTGGTTTGAGTTAACCAAACCGTGAATGCACTTGCATAACTGGCCATTTACGGCTGAAAACAAAAAGTAGACGAATATATAGAACAAAATTCATAGCTCAACAGTGCCTATGGAAATGTAACTGAAGTAAATACAAAGGCAGATTTATTCACAGTACCTGGAACTGCGATGTTGGACCTCCATCTGTGGTTGTTGCCTCTTGTGTAAAACTCCACATATCCGACAAAGGGGTTGGTGAAGACGGAGAATCCATTGGAGACAACTTTTCCTCCAGAGGCTACAGCAAAGCGGGACTCTGCCTCATGGTTTTTCCAAAAAAAGGAAAAGGTAATCCCTATAGAATGATGGAATATCAGTTACTATCAATACAAGATGCTGAGATAGTTTGTAAATTATGATTATTGTATGCATAAACTAATCTCACCCTCTGGACCACACAAGGTCGGGTCACTAATGCAGGAGTTCTGGTAGTTTCCAAAGTGGAGAAAGGTACCACCATTATCTCCATTCAGAAAGATGCCCTTGTTAACCATACCTTCAACAATGTCTATGGCAAAACACAAATCAAGGACATCATTTTTGCTTGAAAATGGGCAGTTTCCTATAGTGCCAAAATACTTATGAAGTTTAATTATTTGTTCATTCAGCAAGTGAAATGATTCAAAATCCCTATAATAACCCCTTAACTAATCATGAATTGTTCTTCAGCTGGTAATTATGCTTTATGGGTATCTCAAAAAAAACAACAGGATCATTAACAGTCTCAATTAAATATATTAATGTGCTACAATTCTGGTTTAACTAAAAGCTAATGAACCCCAAGAAATAGATAAATGAAAAAAACAGTGGTCAACAAACGAAAGACTGAACAAGGTATGAAGTATGAAGTGTGTAAACACACAGGGATGACAACACAGAGCAGTGGGTGATGGAGGAATGATTTTCAGTGACTGATCCTCACCTACTGTTGCAGAAATGTTAGTGTAGGCAGAGTCATTGGTATACACATAGGAAGAGTTATGGGAGGAGGGGAGCACAGTGTGGTTGTGGATTCTGAGAGCTGGACAGAGACAACGGAGAGAAACAGTGATTCACACCTATATAGACACACAACAGAAGACAGTGAAAGGAAGACAACAGGAGGGACGTGGTGCACAGGTATGAGACAGAGTGATGCTGAGCTGAGTGCACAGTGGCGGTGCTCAAAGAGGACTCATACTGACTCCACACATCATGCTCAAGTCTATACCTGATCCCTCTTCAACTTTATCATTTTTGTACTTGCACTGACCAGTTTATTGACAACATGGCTGCAAACTAAAAGCACATAAAGAAATAACTGTCTTTCAGTCCTTCACCATTTGAAAGAGCTTTTAGATACAGAGTAATTATTTATTCCTTACATTTTTTTCAGACTTTTACGACCTCCAGATGATGGGATACTATGTAATAGTACAGCAATTCAAATCATAAGCTCCTCAGCACACCACCTAATTTATCCTATGATATGAGTCATAAATCTGACATACAAAAGAAAAGCTTTCAACACATTTAAAAAGCATGATGGCTGTGGCTGGACGGTGGATGGTGAAAAACAGATTGAGACCATGCAGAGAGCAATCAGAGAAAGACATTTAGATGGTGCATTCCCGTGAGTATACCAAGCCTGTTCATGTATGCACATACTTATGTTGCTTCCGTTAACATAACCTGGTCTGTTTCCAATCTGGTCCCATAGCTCATGGATTCCGTCCACTTCATCGAGGGGCCAATAATGTGAGGCCGTGTTCAACACCTGCAGGCCTGGACGGAGAGTTCACGAATAAACAAGGATCCAGAGAAGGGCTTTTCCCCTAATCAAGCTCTGTTTCATTACTCAAAATTTATTTTTCCTGGCACTCCAATTTGGAGGATTTTTTTTTTTTTTTTGTGCGAGGGGATTAAAAGATTGATGAGCCCAACAGCTTTAAAAGTTGCTTATTCAACAGACTATTCTGATTAATGAGATGAGCAGTAAACAAATCAACAACATTCTCTGTTTGGGAGTTAGCAGATGGAGAAACACTTTGCTCTCACAGGACACTGTATATTTCCATACCCAGTATATTGCAATCACACAATCCTTACAGAAATTCATTACTACCTGGATGCTTCACAGGTTGTACCACTTGAGCATAAACCTGAAAAAAAAATAAATAAATAAATAAAAATCTAATTGATTTAGAAAGGCTACTAAACAACAGATAACCACACTACAGCATTCGAGGACAGGACTAAAGTGACCTTACCTTTAAGCATGAGACACAAGCTGCAAAAAAGTTAAATCGCAAAGAAAATTCCATAGCTCTTAGGAAATGTACCAGACAGCTTTTTGTAAAAATAAATGTTAAATCCACATATAAAAATGAATCCAGGAGGAGCTGCTCATTATTCCAAGGTGTAAAACTTCTGATCAGTCCATGAGTCAAAAGTTAGGAATAGTTAAATAATAATACTAAAATGGAAGTCAATTCACTGTTCTGGCATGAGGCAGAAACACTTCAGAAGTTGCTCTTTCATGATAAAATGTGAAGCCAAACTTGCAATTCCACGCAGAAAACTGTAATCCGTGATCTCAGTTCTCACTTTGACCCTCTGTGCCTGCATCCGGAGACTGCAAAGAGCAGCTAGTGGAGCTCCGTGGAGGCGTACTGAGGTTGCTGGACTGAACGTGGGAAATGTAAAACGTGATGTCATTTTTGGATCTTCTGAGGTGGGGCGTTAGAGCTGTGCGTAAATGCTATTATTTCTGTGTAACTGGAGATTGTACCAGGGATGAATGAGATCAAGATCAGAGCTGAGCAGTCCAAATATTGTTTAGATAGAAGACACGTATTAACTCGGCCAGATTTGCACAGTGGGTTAAATTTCAGGGCAACACCCCGGGCTCTCTGAGAACAACTGGGATGCTGCAGAGGATGATGGGTGGTTTTTATAACAGTTTTTGTAACAGTGCTCAAAGTCAGGCACATCCACAGGAGCCGCTCACATACAACATCTGAAACACTAATTACAACTTTTTTATGGGTTTCCCCGATGGCTTGTATTTCAACCATTCTCACTAAGCCACACGAGAAGAAGAAGAAGAAGAAAAAGGACTTTTCACTCAGGACAACTCACCACACAGGAGACATCCCAGGAGAAAGACAAAGTAGGAACATAGTGTCAGATGATGACAGGATCTGAGCAGGACTTTTCTTGAGTTCGTTCCTGTTTGTGAAATACTGTGATAATTAGCACACTTCCCACAGGTCATCAGCTCCTCCACTTCCCAAGGTCAACTCGCGCACAAGTGATGGTAAACAGCGCCATCGTGTGGTCACGTGGTCAATCATCCCTACTTATCTATTATTCACTGCGCACTCCGTCTCATGTGTCTGACTGCTGGTGTATCTGCTGCTGTCCAACTAAAATTCATCAGCTGATGAACAAACACATCACCATACGTGGTCCTAATGAAATGAACCACAACAGACTGACTGCACTTTGATACTTAGAGGAAACCTTGTTTCATGTTAAGTAGCCTTCTTCTTTACTACCCCTTCAAAATATAATGGGATTATATTCATTTAGTTGTCTTATCATAGTGGCCGATCAAATCTAATTGAGATTGGAGTAGTTTCTCTCCCCGAGGCAGAGAGAGAGAGAGAGAGAGAGAGAGAGAGAGAGAGGGAGGTGGGAAAAAGGCGTGACCCGGGGTGAGAGATACTGTGGATCAGTTACACATCCTCTGCGCTTATGTTGTGTTCATAGGTTGTGACAGTTTTGAATGGACCAGGAACAGAGACCTTTGTCTTTTATTTTGGTAGAGCTCTTATTATTTCGAGGTGTGTTTCACACTTGGTTTTGATAGAAGTTAAACTTTGAGCTGACCTGAGGCGCTCTCGTCCTCCTCGTATCGTCTCAGTTACGCTGTAAATGTAGCTGTATGTGGACCTCAGCCCACAGCGAGGAGGCTCAGCGTTAGTCTACACATGGACTCTTCCAGGATGACCCAGCGACTGTTATACTAGAGTTATCAGGCCTGGACACGAGCTGATCGGTGTGATGAAGGATCGACTGGCTGAGCTGACCGTTGTAAGTGTCTTTTCTTACGTTAACTGCTCAAACCTCTACAGGTCCATGGTCCTGACTGCACTAGAATATCAATGTAAAGACGTTTTTCATCTATCCAGAGTAGGACACAAGCAGAGGAGGATGTTGCAGTCACAGTGGACCGAGATGGCTTCATGGAGAGCTTTTTCAGGAGGGTGGGTATCTCTGGGACTTCCAGGGTGTGTGCACTGGGCCAGACTGAAACAAGATATTGATACTGTTGGTTGATTGCTAGGTGGAAGAAGTCAGGGGCCTCCTCGATAAGATATCCTACCAGGTGGAGGAGGTGAGGAAAATGCACAGCATGATCCTGTCTGCGCCCAATCCTGATGACAGTAAGTGTGTCTTTATTTAACCCAAGAGCAGATTTCAAGGGTTAGTTTGTGCATTCAGTTGTCTTCAGAAGTGCCTCCCTGTGTTTGACTTTAGAGGTGCAGAGAGAGCATGTAACAAATGTCTCACTTCCTTTGTTGCATTTCCCCTCTCATTGACTGACTGGCCGGAAACCTGTGAAGGAAACATCAAGATTTGGCCCAGAATCTCACAAACCCTCATAGTTTGGGCTTTGACTCGCTTTGTTAAGAACCTTTTCACAAGCAGGGATTTAGACTTGCTGTCATTTGCAGATGTTTGTGGACCTAAGTGATTTATAGTTCACTTCACATTTTCTCTCACTGAACAGAAAGTGTTAAAAACGGGTTATTTCACATTATTTAAAGCTATATGACAGAGTCTTGAGAATCAGCCCTGGGCCTTGCTCAGTGTGTGAACTGAGGCCTGAGGATCCTGCAGGACAGAGGCTCTGCAGTTTACAGCACAGTGGTATATTCCGTGATGGAGTTCAATGTAACTTATTCCAGTGTTTTAAGATCCATGACGTGGAGATGGTCACCAGGGAAACAAACAAAAGGCCCGTGTGTGACCTCTGCAGTGTTACCACGGGTGTGTTGCCAAGTTACAAGATGAAATCACAGTAAATCCAATATTTACAGGATGGAGAGGCAGAGAGATTGGCTGGATGACATTAGTTTTTTCTCATTAACAAAGGCAGTCTGACGTCTTTCCTAACTGTCTGTGTGTGCGTGTCTGTGTGTTTTTGTGTGAAGGAACAAAGGATCAACTGGATGCGCTGACCAGCGACATCAAAGGGAATGCCAACGTCGTACGAACAAAACTAAAATGTGAGTCAAACCATTTCGTGATTGTCACTTAAATATTTATCACTCCACCAAACAAAAGCTCATGTCATCTGCTGTTGTGTAATGTTGGACCATAACTCTCTCCATCTGAAGCCATGGAACAGAGTATACCTAAAGATGATGTGGTGAACAGATCCTCTGTTGACTTCAGGATCCAGAAAACACAGGTCAGGAAACACATTTACCTCTGCAAACCCCTCACATATTTTACATATGGTGACTGTCTCCCATTACATGTTTAGAAGGAAATGTCTATTATGTGTACAAATCACTTCTATCACAAATGTGGAGTCTGAAGAGTCCATGTTCTCACCCTTTGTCCTTGTGTTTTCACTTGTCCTCAGCACACAGTGCTGTCCAGGAAGTTTGTGGAGGTCATGACCCAGTACAACGAGACACAAGTGTCATTTCGGGAAAGAAGCAAAGGAAGGATCCAGAGACAGCTGGAGATAAGTAAGTGACAAATAATGGAACCTCCTGCCCATTCATGCAGCCCGATATTATGAGCTATATGTGTATAGGCAGTAATCTTTGAAGCTTTTAAAGAAATACCATTGATGTAAATTGTTAATGCTCACATGAAGTACACATTTGGTTGCACGTACAAGATTTGTTGTGCCAGATGTGTAAATCTAGAGATAAAAGAGTGACTAATAAAACCCAGAGGTGCTGTTAGGACAGGATCCAGGAAACAGACCACACCAGTTTCCTCTCTGCTTCTCTCAGCTCTGGTGATAAACAGACTCCAGCAGCAGGATGGGATTTTTTTTTTTTTTTTTTCAGATTTCATCAAGATGTCAGGGTTTTTCTCTTTTAAAAGTCATCACAGCCAGACATGTTTTTTTTTTTAGTTTTGATGGAAGTATAATGAGGAGTAGCTAGTTTGGTTGGAAAATCAATATGCAAGAGAACAACAACCTGGCATATAAAGATACATGTTGGTCCTGACAGGGCAGAATTAACAAAAAAGTATATTTAGTCATTTACCACCGATAATATCCACAATAGTCTAGTATATCTCTGTATTAACTCTCAATTATTAGTTTTAACTTGTGGTGATTGTGTTTATCATTGCAACAGGACTACTTCATATTTTCAGTATTTTTCTGTATGTTTGGTCGTCTCTGTGTAAAATGACAGTGAAAAACAAATGCAAACACAGTGTGCATCAGGTGCATTGTATTATGCATGTATGAGTAACATGAGACAATAGTGAAAGGCAAAAAATAGGACTGTCTCCCACAGTCCCTGCGGCCAGCATTAATGAGCGGCTCCAGTTCTCCTCACTGCAGGCGGAAGAGCCTGATACTGGAGACACCTTGCTGTGTTTGCGTTGCCGGGAAACGGGCAGAAGGCTCAACCGCCTGTGTAACAGTAGTTCACCTGTTTCTGACATGACCACACGAACCTTGGTTTGTGCTGTCACAGACTTAGACCATTCATTTACATCTTTCAGAGCGGATAGCGTTCGTGCTCGATGTCTATTGATGAGCTGCTATGTTGGTGTGTTTTACTGTGTTTGGCTCCGTTTCCCTGAGGAATAACCATTGCGAAAGGTGTGTGACATACAGTGAGCACCTGCACAGAGCTGTGTCCCCAGGGAGGGCATTGTACAACAGGAGGCATGGCTTCAGAAAAAGAAAGCTTTCTGTTTATAGAGTTTCAGCAGCTGTTTCTCTGTGAGGGGTGCTGGGCCTCTTCGTTCCTCAGACGCTTCTAATCTTAGTCACAAGTAACCCTTATCCATGAATAAACTGAACACCACAGCAGGAGCTCACTGTGATTAAACATCAGATTATCTAAATTAACAGCTCTGATTGATTCGTATTAGCAGCTGTTGCTGAGTTTCTCCTCTCAATATCATTTGTTTTTGAAAAGTCTTGTGCTCCAGTGACTCCTGGCTTTAACCAGTGTGCCTTACCGTAACACTGCTGAACACATGATCAGTCTTTTTTACATTTAGAATCAAATCTCAATTTTTTCACTCCATTAAACAATACAATACATGTGTCACTACTTAAGGGTAAATCAGCAGTGTGTTTGTAGCAGTGTCCCCTGGGTGGATAACAGAGACGTTATTTTTCTGTCAGCTCAATCAGCAGAGCTACAGTGAGGCCTCCTCTCCTCACACAGTGGGTTTTAACACACAACAGCAGTGCCAGACAAATGTGTTATCCTGGGATTAAACACACATCATTATATTTTGTACCAGGGATAAACACAGACATTCAGGACATTACTGCAACATTAAAATTAAATGTCATGTTTTTATTGATTTTAAAGCGTGAACGATAAACACTAATTAGAACAGGGTGCATCAGATTAGTCATCTTTTACTCACAGACAGAGCTCAGTCCACTGGTCCTTCATATTTAATGCCAGATGCTGAATCAAAGGTCCAGAGGGAATAATAAAAGGGCACAAGTATGAGTGGTGTCATATTAAAAAAATGTCTGCACTCCATTCTCTCCAAAGGAACTATCAATGGCTGAAGCCTTTCTGTATAATCTCTTTACTTGAGCCCTGTAAATGATGGTCTGTAGCACAACACAATGTCTCAGTATTAGGGGACAACAGCCTAATTATGGTCTGACTCTTCAGATCATTATGAACATGATTACTAAGATACCCCTGTGATTAAGGGTTTTAATATCCTCTGTCATTTTCTTCTCAGAATATAAATACATTTAATATTTCATAGAGAAGCATTCATCTAGTTGTATGACACGAAATTATACTACACAGGAAAATGTAGAGACATATAATGTGTACAGATGTGATTGTATGTGTGTGTCTCTCACCATGCATTTTACAATTGGACAGCATACATTCTCATTAGTGGTGCCCTAACACTGTTTTCCATGCCACTGTGTTAATTTTTAGGACATGGTATAAAACTGAAATTTCACTCATGGACACATAATTTGGTCACTCAGATAAAATGGTGGTGGGTAAATATAGGAAACTTTAGCAAGTAGGGAGTGATTTTGAAAACAGCCTATGGCTTTTCACAAAAGACATTCTGACATACCATAGTGATAAGATTAATGATGGATGTATTTCTACTTAGCTGCTTCACTTACAGGTCCTGATGCAGACCTGGGTCTCTGTCACACTGTTTCTGGGATGATGGAATAGAATAGGCATGACCATGGTTATGTTATTAGCAACTAACTATGGCAAGTTAAAATGTCTACTGTCCAAATGGCTCACTACTTTAAAACAAAAGGTCATTTTGTTATATTTTCGTTATGTTAGACAGGTATTTTTAGCACGAGGAGTTGCCTGTGTTTTCTTTGCCAGGGAAATCAAAAATGAATTGATCAACTACCTGTCCATCCATTTGCTAAACTCATCTGACCCTTATCTGTGCAGGGTCATGGGAGGCTAGAGTCAGTCTCAGCTGACATAAGGTGAGGGTGGGGTACACCCTGGACACGCTGCCAGTTTATCGAAGGGTCGACATATAGAGACAAACAACCTTACATGCTCCTATTGACTCCTTTGGTCACTCGAGAATTACCAGTTTACCAATGTGCACATGCATGTCTTTGGACTGTGGGAGGAAGCTGGAAAAACTGGAAGGCGACCACACAGTCACAAGGAGAATATACAAACTCTATACGCAAAAAGCCATCAGGTCAGGGGATTGCACCAACTAATCATCACTTTAAAAAAAATTGTTATTATTTTTAGCTGGAAGAATGACCACCAATGAGGAGCTGGAGGACATGTTAGAAAGTGGAAATCCATCAATCTTCACATCTGATGTAAGTACTCTCATGCTTTACTGTGCAGTGTGTTGATTTGGCAGGGTTAAAAGCTAGTACTGCCATCTAGTGGTGGAGATGAGTAAATCATCTGGGGCGAGGTAGCCTGCTGTCAGGCCCTTGTTTTACGTGCTTGTGTTTTGGATTAATTATTTCACCTCGTCTGTCTTTATTTCCCTCTTAGATCATTTCAGATTCCCAGATCACACGTCAGGCTGTACATGAGATTGAGTCAAGACACCAGGACATCATACGTCTGGAGACGAGCATCAGAGAGCTACATGCCATGTTCATGGATATGGCAATGCTGGTGGAGACCCAGGTAACAGATAACTGTCTTTATAAAGTTTAAAAAAAGCTACCACATCCAAAACAATTTTCAGATGCAACAGAAGCATTCTGACTCTGTCATTTACAGGGGGAAATGGTCAACAACATTGAGAAGAACGTCTCCAACGCAACCGAATACATTTTTCGTGCAAAGGAGGAGACCAAGAAAGCAGTGAGATACCAGAAGAAATCCCGGAGGGTATGTGTTCCTTTTTAGTTATGTGTTGCTAAATCATCACACATAAATTCAGTTTTAAATGTCAATTACACAAGACAAGTCATAGTTCAAGTGGAAACATCCAGTCACATGTGACCACTTCAAACTGTTGATAGCCTTTTTAAGAGTATGAAAGTTGTAGTCATAGTTCAAATAACAACCTCTTCTTCACTTGGCAGAAATACATTATCCTTGCCTTTGCTCTCTTGATCCTGCTTGCTGTCATTGCACTAATTGTTGGCCTGTCTGTTGGACTAACCAAACCTCCTGTATGAGACCTACCATGATTACCGTGTGAGGTAACGACACTTCCACATCTTCATTTTCCATCCCATGAACAAAACATCCTCCATCCATCTGCCCATCTATATACCCACACTTAATTAATGCATTTAGCTGTTGAAAATTTTAAATGATATGCGGTGCCATTCCTCATTAACTGACTCTGACATGTCCTCTCTCTTTGACAGAAACTTCTCTGCCTTGCCACATGTGGTGCTGCAGGTTTCCTCCTTTTACTCATCATAATAGTAGGAGTCTATGAGTGATGGATATCATGGTTCACAACCTCACAGTAGTCAGCTGCTCCTGTGGTGATGAGGCAGGGAGCAGCTACATAATAAGACTGTCATTCACAATCCAACAGCATTACAGGGATGATCCCTTGACCAGAGTGAAGTAAGTATAATTTGTGCGTGACCCACTTTGCACAAGTAACATCAGACCTCATGATACACTGTTCTAGAGCAATTCTGTACAGCTAGAATAACGCGTCCTGTCTGTACATATCGCTTTGCCTTAGATATGATGTAATGAACACTGACAGCACATCAGATCTATTTACTGGTGTACTGCACCTCCTTTATTGCTGCCATTTTTTCATGTTGGGTATCGATTTCAGGCATTTCTTCGTCTATTGACTTTAAAGGTATAATTTGAATTTTGGGAAATATGCTAATTCGCCTCTTTGCAGAGAGTGAATTGAGAAGATTGATACCATTTTCATGTCTATATGATCATTCTGATCATCAAGTATGACGCTAAGCACCAGCAGCCTCACAGCGCAGCTTCATATAAAGACTGGAAACAGAGAAACAGCAAGTCAGGCTTGGACCGAAGGTGACAAAACTCTTCACATGTGAAGGTTATATGAGCCTGGAGTCTTGTTGTCATTTTTAGGTTTGCTGTTAGGCCGAATAACTAGTAGACATTTAAGGAAATCACTGCTGCTGGTACATCCATACACGTCTCGTAAAACTACAATGCCACTTTCACATGAGATGCTGCTAGGCTCCTTTTTTTTTTTTTTTAGCTTTGGACAGAGTCAGGCTAACAGTTCCCTGAACGTTCCTGTTTTAGCACTGAGGAGTGGTTGGCTGCAGCTTCATATTACGCATATACAAATGAGAGTGACATCAGTTTTCTCACTTTACTTTCAGAATAAAAATGTGTATCTCGAAGTGTCTTAACTCTTGCTTATATTAACTGTTGTATAATTATTATGTTCTCTTGTCCTTGTATATTAACTGTCATTCATGTGAACTGAATGTACGTACTGCTACAGCTCAGGAGCCTGTAGGAATAGAAAAACGTGAAAAGAAAAGATATAGTTATATATTCCTGGTTAGCATTTCTTCTTAATTGTGTTTTAATCAGAAAGAATATTTTCAGATCAATCAAATGTAAAACATCAGTTTATTCCAT
>OMNW01009242.1:0-58470 GCA_900303245.1 Selene dorsalis
GGGGGGTTAACAGTGGAGTCAGAGTGTCCTGTGTGTTGCTGCTGAGTAAGGCCGGGGGCTTACAGCAAGGATTTAAAGAGCCACAGCAACACCACAGCACCAGGGAGAAGGGGGTTGCCCAGCAGGGGCAAGGGGAGGGAGGGCAAGTGGGGAGAGGGGCAGGCTGGCTGGAGCGGCTACTCTGATCAGGATCCATTTCCAGCCTGGGCCTTGGAATTCCTTTGTTCCTGTCACAGGTCTCCATTTCCCACTCGCCTAAATCCCAGCCTGCCTCACGCCCAGTAACACAGAGCAGGGCAGGTAACTCTGCCACAGGCATGCATCTCTATTTACAGACCGGTCCCCACATAACAGCCACTCACATAAATAGCAATAGCTGTGGTAGCATTGAGAAGGAACAAGGTGGGTTAAGACAGGTTGTCACTACAAAATTACTTGTATGTCATCAGAAGGTTAATGTGAGCGGTGTCACAGCAGGAGGCTGAAAAGATGGCATAATTGATTCTCCCTGAAAATGGACATCCACAACTTGTGTAATGGTTTATGTCTTTGTGTGTGTTGTACACACAATGTTTCATTTGCGTTTGGACTTGACAGTTTTCCCTAATTTGATAAACTGTTTTATCCTGGGGCCTTCCTACAGGCCTTCAGAGTGCCAGAGAAGCCAAACAAAGCAAAATCTATGACACGGCCAAGCAAAAATTAACCATCTCCCTTTTACTCTCCACACATCCTCCGCATTCTTCACTGGGAGGGAGATGGTCATTCGTAAACACATTCTCCAACAGTAAAGCAATCCAGCAACACTTGTGCTTTTCCTGCAATGGCCGTAGCCAGGCTGCCTTAAGCCCCCTTCATGGGGCTGCCAAGAGGAGTCAGTGGTACACTGTGCAGCACTCGCAAAGCCCTCTCCCACGGCTATTAGTGACCATTCATCTGGGGAGCCTGGGAAAATGCCTCTCCAGCCTGCCGTGGCCATGGGGAAACAGGCTGGCAGGTGTTCCCTCCCTCTAAGCCCTGGCACCTGTGCAGGGAGAGGAAGAGGGAACCAGCTCTGCTATGGGCTAAAACGGACTCTAGGTACCACTTCGCCAGGGCTCCTCTAACTCTGGATTGGTAAGAGGACTAAAAACCCAGACTCAACTGTACCCAAGCTCCATGTCACATGGAACGATCGATGTGGCTGTATCAATACCAGCAGGAGACATGAGACATCTGGTAATGTGCTTTGGCAGTTTGAAATGGCATCTTAACTGAGTCCATGTAAAATGGACCTTCTCAGTTTACACTCTCCAGATACACACAAATACATAGCCCATTATTATCTACCATATTAATATTTCCTTGAAATAAAGCAGCACAAGAACAAATTGACATAATCACTACTCCCTGGAAGCACACAAAATATAATCCAATGCCAAAGTATACTGGTTATACTTTGTTTGTACTCTGTTATAATGAAATAAACAAGAATCTCTTGGGCAGCCTGTGCAGCAAGCTGTGAGAGGTCCATGTCGGACATGAATAGGCCTTCTGCAGAGCACAACCATTTTCATCAAAAATTATTGTGGAGCTCTTTTTGTCACAAAGCATAAAATGTATATTTGTCAAAGCATAGAGAACCTCTTATCAGCTCATTTTCAATCAGTAATGACTCTGAGAAATGTGGGTGTGTTCAACACGGTCTACCAGGGAGAATGCAAGAGGCCTCTCCCAAGCTTCTAAAGTCTAGCATGTCCACTCTGCTTGTCCAGAGCCAAAATATTTGGTGGGAAAAGTTCCCTCTGTTCATCTCTCTAAAAACATAAATAAATCACATCACTATGAGCTAATCATGAAGTCTCAAGTAGCGTTGGTAAAAAAAAATAGGAGGGGAGGTGGGGTGGAGGTGGGGGCTGACAGTTGGAAATTGGCCTCTGCAGCTAAGATTTGAAGAAATGACTTAGATTTATGTTGGCAGAAGACATGGGATAAGCTGCTCTCTGACATGTTCACTGGGTGCTATACCCACATGTATACAGCCAACACATCATAAGTACATAAATACAATAACCCATAGAGATAACTCAGATACAAACACTTGCCCTGAAGGGCCTTGGAATGTTAAAAGCTGTTGATGGCTCATTTGAAGTGCCAACAGCTGAGGCTGTTACGCTGTTCTTACTGCTGTCTGTTGGCGGAAGCCCCTGTGATTTCACACTGGCACCAGCTCAAACACCGCCTCATACAAGACCCACAGTCCCCCTCCCATACCATCTCGCACATAGCACCACACTCCATTCGCCTATTCTTGGCCTAGACACCAGCACTAGCCCGCCTGACACCTTTCTCTATATGAAACGACATACACGTGTTCCTGCACATGCATGTCTCACTCCAGGATATCCAGCTTAATTCTGCTCTCAAATGACATAAGCCTGAACACAGATGCAAATAAGTCTTGTGTTAAAGCAGATACATGCAGAAAACCAGCTTCCATCACTGTTATGGACAGTCTGAAAGTCCTGGGAGGATTAGCAGGTTAGCATTTGACCTTTTTTGAACAGACAACCCCAATACTTAATACCCACCCTGAGGTTTGCTGGCCCTCCCTCCCTAAGCCTATAGTCTGTCCTCCCCTTTTTATGGCTCCTGCCTGCCTGCTCACTTCTCACAGTCACAGTCTCCACCTTAACTGCCCTGCTGCCTCCCTCACATGGGACAATGAAAAGTCCAAGAATGTCATTACACTCACTTAAGACCTTTAATAGGACTACAACACATGAACTGTGTAGGCCTGTTTCAGGCGCTATACCTTTTCATGTTCTGGGAGGGGAAATTTCATCGATATGGTATGGAGTCATGTTCCACTGGTTACATTCTTTTTGGCAGAGCTGCAAGGAGCTTAATCATTTTTACATGCATATTTCACTGCTGAAACACTGATAGTCCCCTTGTTCAGGCAGTGGAGTGAATATGTGTGTGTAAGTGTGTGTGTGGAGCCCCAGTCTGTGATCTCCATCATTAGAGATGTCTGTCTCTCCTCAGTCTGTCAGGCGGAATATGCGTCAGGCTTTTCAGTAACCTTACACTGTCAGCCTGTTCACACCTAGCCCAGGGGGAGGATATATCTCTCCAACACTCTATCGCTACTTCTGATTCTCACTGGAACTGATGGGTATGAGCGGCCGCCTTCATGCATGTGTGTCTATTTATACTGACTATATGTTTATCAGGAAAATGACACAAGCTGGGTGCGCATGAATTTGTGTGTGAAGTAAAAACACAAATGCACAGTGGACAGGAGGGCTTAAGTGGAGGGGAGTAGCGTGAGAGGCAGAGCTGCAGCCATAGGAGAAACTTTATGAGTCCAACTGCCCTGTAATCCCACTCTCACAGTCATGCCTGCCCCGCTGAGTGGGCCCTGTTTAACTGCCTTTAAGTGCTACCTGTGACAAACCTTTCTGCCTTACAACACGCAGCTGGGGGTTCCTCTGAAGCTAGGCTTACAGTGCTTCAAAGACACGCGCGTGGGTGGCTGGGGAATGTAGTCTCATTCGATACAGAAAATAAAAAACTGATTGAAAAGGTTAATCGACTTCTTCACTTATTGATAGTTCTTTGAGTGTGTGTATTGGTTACATGTGTCTATGCATCACAGCAATTGTTTTTAGTGTCAGCCAGGTAAGTGCAGATTAACACAGGTGTGCCAACATTTCATTAACTATATGGGTAAGAGACATTAGTAATATTTGCATACACACATGAATCCAAGACATGCCAAGTTAAACAGCACAATACAATATGAAAACCTGTATCTGCGCTTGCCCTCACAGGTCACACCCTGGGCGTAGATAACCACCATGTCCCAACTAGTTCTGTCGCCTTTACACCCACGCTGCCCTCGAAAAGGTAGCCTTGAAATGTTTTTCAACTCTTTCTTAACTCAATTCCCATCCTGCTCTCGGAGCTCAGTGGCTGATCTCCATGCACACAGCCATCTCGGCACTGACTGCCAAGAGAATAAATAATGGTTTTGAGTTCACAGCCAAAGTAAATCATTTCACTTATTCAGGAGTTGATGACAGACACACCTAAGACAAGGAGAGGGAAGACAAAGATGACTGCATTCCAGAAGAGTGAGCAAAGGTGAATTTGAAAAGAATAAACATTACGAAATAAGAATTCGAATTCATGCTTCAAGTAAACATGACAGGAAATGTTGTACACAACAATGAATCACACACCCATAAATCAAATACCCACAATATTTCCCACTCGTGCAGTGTAATGAAGGTCAAAAACTTGAGTGTTACCTTTGACAGAAAAGGCAGAAGCAGGTGGCAGCTCCTTTTTCTGTTTGAGCAGTCTTCTATTGTGGAGAGACTCTTTGTACTGCTTCACCCTCTGGTCCACAGCATCTTGAACCAGGGCTGCAACCTCCTGCAAACAGTGTGGAGATATTTTGATACAGTGACATGATGTTAGACTGCTGAGAGGACAAAGGTTTTGATTTGACTTAAAATACTAATGATAGCACAGGACAAGAACAAGACAGGTCCCAAGTGAAAGGCCTGTAAGGCAACTAACTCCACAAGTGGCTAGGTGTAGAGATGGGAACGGTTTTACAACAATGAAAACCCCTAAGAAGAAAAGACAGAAAGCTCAAAGTCATTTTAGATTCCACGGTACCGCTGTCTTTTGAAAAGGCCCCCAGCAGAACTGAAGCCATATATTCACTCACACACTTATTCACACACACGCCCTTCTGCCTGTGTCTGTACCTCGATGTGGTCAGTAGTAAACCAGCTGGCGTCCTCTTGGCCGCCCAGGGGCAGAACGTGGAGATCCACCAGCACAGCAAAGTTCCCACACTGTAACACAAAGAGGAAGGACAGCCACAGGTTGCTGAGGGGCATTGAGCTCAAAGACAACAAAGGAAATCAGAGTGTGGGTGATTGACAGCGAGACAAACCGCAACGACCCCCTATGTCCCCAAACATCACCCCAGGCCTCTCACACCAAGTCCCCTCCCTCCTGTTTCTCTGTCTAGCCATCTCTCTACCAATCTCTTTGCAAAATAGTATGGTCCTGTCTGTCTCCTCAAATTTCCCCTCTCTCAGCATAAAAACTATTTTCACGTTCTATAAGCTTTGCGATGCAATCACTGCCTCGGGTCACAAGAGGCTGCACAGAAAAAGTCTAGTCTGTACCACATAAATGAGGATTATACCACTTTGTTCCAGAGTAGTGATAAAACTCAGATCTACCCTAAAGCACTCCATGTTTCTGCACTTCTGCACTACAACTTTTGAGTGGTGTAGAAAGCTGAGTAGCAGCAGAGTGGATTCCTGAAGCACTACGTCATCGTGTCAACGACAATAAGCTACAAGGGACAGGGAGGCCAGAAATGCCGCGGCTGGTTAAGTTGCTGTTACATCTTTCTCAGGCTAGCCTGATTATGGTTTACACATGAGTGCAAAAGCTGCCCGCTGCAGAGAGCAAATGGATGTGGGTCTCGTGTGAACTTCGCCTCTCCCTGGACAAGGAAGTAATGGATGGACTGAGACCACCCACAACATGACACAGAGGAGGAACAAGCAACCCAGAATGATAATGAAGCAAAAAGCATTGAAGTGAATGGGGCAAAAAAAAAAACCAACACAGAGTCATATAAAGACAAAGCCATGCACTGATTTGAGGCTCACAGTGTAGAACTGGAAAAGAGGGTGAACAAATAGAAGGGGTTATTCATTTAGTAATTGGGAATACTTATACACACACTAAAAGCTTTGTTTTGAGCCAGGCTCGTCCCCTGGGCTGCAGCATTGCAGACAGAATGACTAAATTCTACAACCCAGACTTGAGGGACGTTGCTACAGCTTCACTCTGATGACGCGAGAGACTGAATGAAGAGGGTGTGTAGGGGAAGGCCGCTGCTATTTAGGTCCTAATTCTGGATAGACGTCTATACTGCCCTAACTCTGTGCAGTTGTCTCCTCTTCTTTGGAATGAGTTAGGTTAGCTCCTTGCCTAAAGCAGGATATTGAGAGGGTTTTATTAGCTGTTCACTGGCATTAAAAGGCTATGTGCTGGCGCAGAGCAAATCAATTTTTTTCTCCCATAACAGCGTTTCCCTTTCTCATTGTCCTTCTGTAAATAATAATTGGAGTGAAGTTGCGTCCTTGCTTCTACTCGCAGGTCAACTAGAGGAGAGGGCGCCACCATATGACCGTTCAGTGAATTTTTTTTCAGTCAGTTTTAGTCAGTCTGCAGTTCGTCTTCTGCATGTCAATTTCTCACCTTTTAATGCGCGTCACACAAAAGTTACAGGATGTGTCTGCGCAACTAATGAGAAGTTAATGTTCTTTTAAGTGTCTTACAAAAACTATCCACTAGTCTGAAGTCCTCTGACCTGTCTGTTCATGATGTGAGAGAACATACCAAAAGAAAACATCAAGATGTGATAACCACAAAAAAGAAAACTGCTAAGGTAAATATTCTTTGCACAAATCTAAGTAGCACTTAGCATAAAGATTATTGTGATGGAAAGTATCGCAAACATTGTACAACAACATATTTTTTGCAAATATAAAAAATGCCATGGACCAGAGCAGAGTTTTCCCCCTTTATGTGGCAGCTCATGTATAAAATGTGAGCATGTTGCCAGTCGGTGTCAGCTCATCCTTATACATCAGTATTCTCTCAATCTTCCTGCCCTTTGTCTCACTTCAGTCCACGGATGACTGGTGGCTTCAACTGACTGCCTCCAACAATTATCAGTGTGTGGGAAACCCTAGCAACAGAGGGTCAAGACCTTGTCAATCGAAACGGGGACGGACAAGCAGACGAGCCCCACAGTGGTTTCATGGGGTTGGACTTGACACATGCTAGATGTGTTTTGGTATTCTGATTTGAGTTTTAGACTTTGGGGACCCTCGAACGGCTTTACAGATGGGAATAAGAGTTCTCCCACTATGCATGAGTTACTAGTTCATCTGGCACAGTGACCCTGTGATGGGTCCTTAACTTGTAATCTTCAGTTTTTGTGAGTGTGTCAAGGAAAGGTTCATTTCTAGGTAATGATGTTGTGGCATTGGGCTACTTTTCAGTGAGGGGTGGGGAAGGACTCTGACCAAAAGATCAATCTGCGAGGGTACTGTACTGCTCAAAATTACACAAGCTAACGAGCTCTGAAGAACGACACAATGTTAATTTGATCAGTATCTTGGGACAAAGGGGGCAGTATAAGATTTAGAGCGCAGCCCTCATGGAGAGGCACAGCAGGGTGAATCTCCTAAAGTGGTCTCTGATTGAGTGTGTTTTGGGCTGAAAGCCAGACATCTAGCGAGCCTTAGACTAACTTCCTTTTATCACATTAGACCAGCAGACAAGACTCGACTGGGAAAGGAACATAAATGACAAACATTGGTCTGCCCCAAAAACAGCATGTGATGCCCTCAGCTTCCCGGGAATGGGGAATTTTGTCAGGAATGCAAACTAATGCAATCACACTAATGAGACAACAATTAATTTACCCAGCAAATCTCGCAGTTTGCTGGAGGTGCAAATTTCCCTGTATGGTGTCAATCCCTGAGCCCAGGCTGTGCTGTTTAGATGCAGCTACTAGAGCTTTTGCAAAGGACATATGTGTTGAGTGTGACAGATAAGACAAAAAAGCTGCACAATCTAATTTTACACAAAGGCTCTTACCACATTCACATCACATGGTCTAAATTCGTCAACTCCCCGCACAAAGAGTGACCAGTGGATCTCTAAGCTGAACTTTGCCATGAACTGTGACCTCTGTGTATCCACCCATATAGACTGGCTATGGTCCCTCTTTGGTGAGATCTCTGCAGGCAGCCTAATACTTTGTAGCAGAAGTAATGCAGCCCACAAGAACCCCATCTTCCCTGAGCAAAGTAATCTAAAAGTGGCTAAAAAAAATCCAGTGTGCTCATTGAAGCTATCCTATTTTGTGTACTTTACTCTGACACATTTAAGGTGATACTCTGAGCAACTGTCGCTGTTGCTGGAAAGAAAGGTTTGATAAAGGGCCAAGTTCTAGAGGAAGTTACTCTTTTCATACATACTAAAGTGGGCCAGCACTGTTTTGTTCTCTGTCTTGCACAGGGCTTTTAGAGTTATGAACAGAAGCTGAAGGCTGAATGAGAGGCAGCAAGGAGTGCTACTTAATACCAAATCCTTTATTGTGCCATCTTTTGTGTGCTGTCACACACTGAATGAATGGGCCCGAGTCTTCCTGCAGGCTAAGCTCAACTTCTCTATCCTAATTCTCCCCACTGCCAATCCGACCAATATGGCCTGCAGTAAAAAAGGGTTAGAACAGACAAAAACATGAGAAAGATTTGAGACAGAAGTTGCCCAAAGTCCACAGCACAACATGAGAATAATCCTCCATATAAGCTTTATATTGCCTGTCTAAATAAGCAACTCGTGACTCAGACTCTCTGATGGCTCCTTTCCCTTCTCTGGTCTATATCACTCTCAGTTCCCAAAACACTCTCTACCTTCCCTTATCTCTCTCCCAGACCCAGCTCTCTATCCTCCCGCCTGTGCTGCTCCAAGTTGGGCACGGGGCCCAAACTCTATGAGGAGCTTCACTCACCTCCCCACCTCGCTGCCCTTTGCCATTGCTATCGCGCCGTATAAGAACCAGACCTTCTCGGACTGCACTTAGCTCAGAGGCTAACACTAACCAGCCACAGATGTTTACATTGGGAGAGAAGGGGCAGCAGATGCGGTCTCACTCAATAAAACTTGCATCTCTCCAACTCTCCCTTTGTCTCTCTCCTTTTCTGACTTTCTCTCTTTTCTGCAAGTCTGCAAAGAACCCAGGGGAGCTCTTTAGATCTGTGGGTGTGACAACCTTGCTCTCAGGCTTTATTTGCCTCATTCCCTGCTCTCTCTGTGCTGTGAGTCACCTGGGTTTCCCCTTTAAAAAAAAAAAAAAAAGACTGTTCTCTTTTCCAATTTTTCAAACTGCCAGATACTGAGAAGTGAAGCTTGAGACTTGATTATTACTGAGGCGAATGTATTTACAGATAGTACGCGGAAGTGTTTTGTGTGCAAAGCTCCCTTCATTCAGGTGAATGTTAGCACACCTGAGTCTTCTTTATTTGATGATAAAAAAAAGAGACACAACCCAGGAGAGGAATTCCAGCAGCAAGAACAGACAGGAATATCTCCAGGTAACACACAGCAAACAAAACTCAAGCAGTTAAATCCTGAGAAACTGGTAGACAGACAGAAATAGCAGGCTTAAGAAATGTTTTTGGCCTCATTATGAAATGTGAATTTTGCATGGCAACATAGGGCAGAGCTGAGATGAAAGGGAGCTTTTCTTTCTTTACACCCCTGTCACCTTCTCTTGTGAAAGGTTCCCCAAGTCAGAAAGTGTCAAAATGTTTCCAATCAAACTGCAATGATTTTGTACAGAAGCATGATGTGTGGTCTGATATGAGCTCATCTACACAGTGACAACAACACTAAACAGCACATAAACCTCTGACATTAAACTGCTCTGTGATACCTCAAAACTTTCTTTTTATTCTTAAAAAACACTTTGGTCTCTGTCTCAGCCCACTACATTAGATGGTTAGAAAGTCAGCAGTGCATGTTTCTAATAGAAGGCAGATTGCAGGGGTCTGCAGCGGTAATGTCTTGGCAGAAAGCAAGCGCTTCAGTGGATCAGTGTTTTAACCTGCGGGCTCTTTTCAGGAGGTCTGAGAAGTGGCAGGTCACTATATAGTCTAAGCCTATTTAAGGAGGAGCATACCAGCACCTCCTGCAGTTTCACAGAATGGGGAGGGAGCTGCTTTGAAAACTTTGTAGGAGAAAGGATAATAAAACATGCTGCTGAACAGCCTACTAAACATGGCATGGTGAATCCAAGAACATAACTCATAATTGCTTTGATAATCCTCACTCTCTGTGTATAAGCTGGCAAACACTTTTTGCAACATGTCTTTGTGACAACATTGTCTCCATGCAGATTTCTGTTCTTAAATATTCTGAGAAGTTAATTAATTCATTACAAAACACGGGGCATAGTGGTGTTTGTTTTGCAAAAGAGGAGCCCGGGGTAGCGCCTTAAATGCTATTGTTTGGAATGATCCCTTCTAACATAATTGTTTGTGGTTAGGTGGTTAAACATGGTAGAGGCTGTGTGCATTTTCTCAGGCAGCGTGACACAACAGTATCATTATGTGCCCAGTGGGAAGGAACCTTCCGTGAACCTCCAGGGTTTTATTCTCCCACAACCAACTGAGGGGGTTGGTGTGGTAGCCTGTATGAAGGCATGCATATGAAACAAATAAAGGGGGTGAATGCAATATCTGGTCAAATAGGCACACATGGCATTATGGAGGATGTGAGAGATCAGCACAAATGTCTGAAGCCCTCGTCCGAAACTCTAAATAAATGAAACATCAACAAAAGAGAGACCAGTGGCTTTCCCTGCACTTAACAAAAACATCTGATGTGCATTATTCCTGACAGAGCATCAGACTCAGGATGAACAGCTTGGCTTTTTAATAGAATGAGTTTCCTCTGTTCTGTGTCAGCGTCCATTGACAAAAGGCTCTGAGGGAAAGGTGACCAGAAATGTCTTCTGAAGGATGAATAACAACATTACAATGTGGCGATAAGACAGTTGACACAGGCCTGTATCTCCCCCTAGTGGCCAAATAAGTTGCCACTGAGGAAGACAAAAGAGGAAGAAGAGGTTACAAAAAAGATGTTAAATCTCTAAATGTTAGAGAAACAAGCATAGATTCCCCAAGTGCACAAAAGCTTTTCAATTTTTTAAGAAAGACCATAATAGCTTGCTGGAAGTAGTGTGCGAAGTTGTTCTACTGTTTGGCAGTGGCACAAAGACATAGTTGTTTATCATCACTGCTGTAGGCTGAAAAGCCTTAATGAAATGCAGATTCATTTTATTCTTTATTCTTTAGCATTCTGTGTGCATCCTAAGTGGGAAAACATTTTTTCTTAAAGTAATTATGTTTTGTGGGCAGTTAAAAGCATCCAAAAACCCCTTTGCTTAGACAAAAGACATTTTCTAGAGTATGACATATGCATGTTTACCAAACACGAAATATCAAAGAGCATAATTAACATATGTTTAGATGATAACTTTTAGTTTTGGACACCGTTTTTTGTGATTAGATCATTGTCCTTTGTTAAATGTGTCTATGCCACACTGGAAACACAAATTGGTAAACAGGTTATAAACATTAACATAACACCACCGGGTTTTATAATGTAATAAGAGACCAAAGAATTAAGTCTGTGACTCTAAAAAAAAGGTTCTGGGAAAATGTAATCTAAAAATTTCTAAACTTTAAAATCACACAGAACTCGCCACTGACATATTTAGATGATAAATACACAACAAAAAAACACGTACTGATATTTTGTGGAATATATTTTTGAGTATGCAGTGCCTTCTATTGATTCTCATCTCAATTCAAATGGTAGCATCATTCATATTGAGCATTTTAATGTAACACAATACTATTTAACACTTTGATATACAATATATCAATCTAATACAATACTGCACTACGTGACTTTCTACTTACCTTAATGACAAATTTGACTGGAGCCATTGAACAAAAAACACAGCTGTCAGGCACTGTCACCTGAAACAAGTAAATAGGTAGTGGGTTACACATGGTAGTGTACAAACAAAACTCTGTAGTGATCATATATTTAAGACTATGTAATTTGATGCTTATTTTACCACCTACTAATAAAGTAATACTCGCTGGTTTCCATAGACACAAATTTAGTGTGTGGTCCTCCACAATTAACCCTAGTTTACAACGACCTCACATTCATATTCCTAGGTTGCAGTAATAACTTGGTAGGACACTGTTTCTTGTAGATATTTAATAGGGTTCTTCTAATCACATACATAGCATACTGTAATGTTAGTCCTTTGTATGGTGAGACAGTCACAAACTAGTAATGGTTTGTTAATGTTAACATTATAGGCTTTAAGCAAGTAGAGTGAGTTAATCTATGGTTAAGTGATGCTTAGGCAACATTATAGCCTCTTCGAATGCAGCTAGGTTGAAGCTTAAGAGCTTAATTTGTAGTAGCTTAGTAGCTAAGGTCTATATGAGTGTTGCTACGTGAGGTTTTCGTGGTACATTGTAACAGCTGAGCTCACAGAGGAAAGATTAGCCTAGTGATAAGAAACACACGGCTACCGCTAATGTTAGATCACGACCTGCAAATGGCGCATTAATTATACTACAACAGCATTATATACAACTGTGAGTGGTATATCGTTGTGTAAGTACATTAAAATTATCAAGACATTTCATACCGCCAAGAGTTTTGAAAGTTTGTCCAGTGACCGGGCCGCTTGAGATGACGTCACAGTCCGTTTGTAGTCCTACAACTGCTAAGCCAGTCTGGGTGGGAGGCGTTCAGCGGGAGGCTTCTGTCATAAAATTCTTCACAAACACTGAGAAGGATTTTGTCCGTGTAGAACTTGTTATTGTGAACTCCTCAGATTAATGTCTTGACCATAATCTTGACGGCAACATTTCCTACATACTTGCGACAAAATGCGACTCTTAATCGGATAGGCCCCCACGAGGACCAACGCTCTGAACGCTACCATGGAAACGAGTTGCGTGTTGAAGAAGCCTTAATAAATTTCGAAATTTTACGTTGCCAAATCTTAACTAAGTATTGCTCTCAGGAAACAAAAACTATCTTAAGTTTGAATTATTATGACACCGTTCATTTTAGTATGACACACGTATGATAAATAAATAAAAATGTGTAATTTTGAGCAGGCAATACTGCTAGTGTCACTATCAGGGCAAAGGCGCTTACTGTGGAAGCACCAAACAGTTTTCTCTTGTCTAAAATGACACCATTGTCACTTATAACTCGTTTGAAGTAACGCTAGCCTCGATGTTTAATGTTAGGCCGAGCGACTTCAAGTGGTCCGAAAGCGAGCCTGCTTTGGGAGTATACTGCGTGAAGGATGTCTCGAGTTGTCAAGAAATCTCCCTCTCTTTGTACGGATCTACCACTGGACAACACAGATATCTGTAACAAACTCAATTTGCTGAGGACGCTTCTGACATCTTGTTTCGGTCCAACAGGTAGACTAAAACAGGTTCATAACAACATTGGAGGGCACGTTACTACCACCACCACCTCCTCAGTGCTTCTCCCAGCCATTTCCTCCTCACAGCCTTTCGTTAACCTGATAAAAACCTCGATTCTCAATCACGTTTCTCGTTTTAGTGACTTTGGTTTGTTTGCTGGTATTCTTTGTCTGGCTCTTATTGAGCAAGTAAAGCGATCTGGTCTCAGGGGAAATGTGGCCATCAGACTGAACAAGCACTTGCTGGGTCTGTGTGTCAGTTACCTACAAGGAGAAGACTGTGGTTGCAAAGTGAAGCTGGACTTCAGCAGTAGCCAGAACCTGATCACATTAGCTCGCACTGTTGTCTCCAGCAAACCAGCATGTGTGCTAACAGAACAAGAGACTCTTCTCATCAGCAAATTGGCTGTGCAAGCTTTTTTGCAGACTGTTCCCTGTGACACCCCAGGTACAGTCACACTGGGCAGGACCCTGACTGTCCCTGTGGAGGGCCATCCTGTGCTAAACTCTGCAGTGTTTCCAGGTTTACTGGTAGACATCACTGATGACATTTGCCCCAACAAGGCAGATAACCTAAATTCAAGGACACTACGCACTGTGTTGTTCAGTACATCACTTGCTGGAGACCTTTCTGAACTAGGAGATGGTGTGATTGAGGTGCATGTAGGTGTGGACACAGAGTCACAGATCCTGGATCATCTCTTGGAGCTTGGCAAACATGTGGTTAAAGATGAGGTAAAACTATTTTTATGCCAGAAGGTCATCCACCCAGTCCTGCAGCAATACCTGAGGAGCCAAGGCATCATTGTGATAGAGAGACTGGGAATCACACTCATGGAGCCACTCATTCAACTGACAGGTAGGCCTTCACTTAAGCATGGACCTGTCATCAGATTTATCATTGCAGATTCATGTTGTGTACATAAGTTATATAGTATATGTAATAATAATATATGGCATTCTGTCAGATGTAATATTATAGCAAAAAACAAACATTATTTCATTCAGTTTATTTAAGTAATGCACATTAGCCTCACTCAAAGAATCATTGGAATAAACAAATGTCATATCATTAAAAAATGTCCAGCTTTGAAGCTATGTATGGGGAATGTGTGTTACATAAACATAACCTAACTTATACTCTAATTACTCAACTTTGTGTCTGAGATTGTTCTTCTTGTCTGTTTTAAAAAACAGGTGCTCAACCTGTGGCCACATTAAATACCACTCTCTCAGCCAAGGCTTATGGGATGGTCAGGGAAGTCACTATAAGGCAGTTTGGATCCAAGACCATGCTGCATTTACATCCTCCTGGAGAGTCAGCAATCTGCACTATGGTCCTCTGCCACAGGAATGAGACAATGCTCAGTGAGCTGAAGGTAAGATAAAATGAGGATGCTCAATAGCATCATATATATCTCCCCTTCACAAAGATTTACCATCTGCATCATATATTATTTGAAGGTGGTTTGCCAGAAGACAGAACATGTGTTGAGGCTCACCCTAAGGGAACCCTCTGCGTTACTTGGAGGTGGGTGTACCGAGACCCACCTAGCTGCTTACATCAGACACAAGGTGAGATCCAGTTTGAAGAATGATATTATATTTTCACATTAATCTCATTAAAGCATTTTCTTGATAATGTTATATTTTCATCTTAGAGCATGAGGGAAGTAACAGAGACAGCATCAGTATTAGGATGCTCACAGACAGAGTACCTTTGTGGCGTGGAGGGATTCTGCCGCTCTCTGGAGTCTGTAGCCACAGCGCTGGAGCACAACGGTGGGAATTCTTTCATAGACTTGACTCATGCTCATCACTGGATGCTCCCTGCAGATGTCATGACAGGATGCATGGAGGAGAGCCTAGGCTGCTGTGGCTGTGGCGTGGTGCAAAGTAGCCCAAGTAAGAAGTGGACTTCTCTTAACACTGAATACACAGAGTTCTCACCTGCGCCACTGAGTAGAGACACGACTGTGCAGCCATGTGTGTTGGACTCCTTCACAGCTAAACTCAATGCGTTGCAAGTGGCTGTAGAAACAGCTAATCTTGCACTAGATGTGAGATATATAATTCAAGATGTGAACTAGTGGAGGTTTTTTCTGGTTTGAAGAGGGGAATGGTTGCCATTTTATATCAAAGGCATTATACAAGTCAGATACTGGGAATGTTTTGTGTGTTGTTCTTAACTTCAGTGTTTTGTCACTGACTTGTAATGTTACTAATAAACGGTGATTATAATATATAATAATTTGTCACCCTATTGTGAATTTCTTAGTCAGCACAGGTTATTCAGAGCAGTACATTTCCAATTCAGCACTCATCTCACCTCCACTTCTCACCGATTACACTTTTAAAAGTTTTAAAAGGACGAAGTAAATGAAGTATGCAAATGTAATGAATGAAAATACTTCTGTGTCTATTGAACAATTAATCAAACCCATACTATTAAAATTCAGCTTGTTTCTACTGCAGCTGCCTTTATTCAGCACTGAGGGGCGCTGCAACACACGCTGCCCGCCACATATTTCATTGTTAATAAGAGCACCAAAACACTCCCAGCATTTTTCTGTGAAGATCTCCCACCTTTTTTCCATCACATTTTGCCACATCCAGAATACCAGAATAATCTGAGCACACTGAATGGTTAAGAGAAACTGATAGCCAAGAGCCAAACGACTCTAAATACAAGGTCTAACCTCAGGCAATCAAATATTCCACACTAACACCTTAACTGCTCACAGTGCTCTGTGATGTTGTAGACAGTCTGACAGACCACATCTGGTAAACAACTAGGATGACTGTGACTCAGAAATTGATGACAGTAATGTAGGTAAACAGGGAGCATTAATGTGCTGTGTCGTGACTGCGTGGCTCTTTGGGGAATATCTTATGGCACCTGTGATTGTAATAGGCTCTTGATCCCATGAAACTCAGGCTAAACACAACAAATGGAAGGGACCAGGTGGTCACAGCAAAGCCAAACCACTCCATGATCTCCCCTAAGTAGTTGGTACCAGACACATATTCAAAGACACACAAACACACATATATACATACACCTGACCTGTTCATGGCTGGCCTTTAAGAAGCTGAAACATTTTAGATGCGTTTAAAATGCGTTAAGTGGTTAAGCGCATACAGGAAATGGACTAAAACGATTCCTCTAGCCTTTGTGCTTTGAAAAGAATAAATACTGCTCCTACCAGTTTTACAGCAATAGTCAGCTGACCATTCATCATCAAACTGAGCACAGTGCAGCAGGTAGTGTCCCTGCAAGAAACCAGAGCACAGAAGAAACCTGCTGCTGCCATCACACCCAGTGGAAACAGACAAATGTCCTACGAATAGTAAGAAAATGGTAGATAGAGTGGGTGGTAAAAGAAGGGAATAATGTAGCTCTCCCCCCTATGCTCTAAAGTATTTGCAGAGACCAACCAGGTGGAGGTATTCTTAAAAAAAATCATTTTGCATTTAAGTGCAGGCAAAAAGGTACCATTAAGCCCCACTCCTCATGGGTGGTTACCGGTGCATTCCTTGAAGCGTTTCAGCCTTCAGATTGTAACAACAGGAGATCTCATTTTCAAAGCTCCTTTTGTCAGTGTCAAACTGAAAGTGTTTGGCTCTTGCTTTCATTTACAAAGTGGTTGAATAGGCTTCATACAAAAGGTACACTGGAGACATGATGACAAATTTTGTTGATTTCTGTCAACTGCAATCATTTTTACTCTACAATTAAAACAGGAGTTTTAAACATTAAAATGTATATAATAAACAAATTAAGATGGAATTAATACTTATATACTAAATGAATGCATTCATTTTTAAAGAACCAACTCCCTGTGAGTGACCAAGAGCCCAAGTCCTATCAGGATGATCCCACAGCTGAGACAGCTGACCAGGTCCCATAGCAGTGCATCTTGCAGATCCTCTCCACAGGGCTAGTGGGTGTTGCAATAATCCTTTCTTCTTATAAACTAATCACAAGTGTCTGTATCACATTAAATACATCTAAAAAAAAGCCTTTGTAACTCCTCCCAAAGCAAAGTCAGGGGAGTGTCAGTCTGCTGAAACACAAGGCTGCTCCCTTTTTCACAGCCTGGTCACAAACACTGAACGAGGTGAGGTTACAGTGATCGTTTCCACCCTGGAAAGTAAGTCCTGATGTAAATGCTGAATTTCCCTCAAGCCACAATAAGTGTGAACATAATTGTATAGAGTATTATAATGTGCATACAGTCATAAGATACTTGGCTCTGTAGCAAACCACAGTCAGTTGCTGAATACCTGCTGTGCCTGTCAATGTCAGTCAAGTTTAAAGACATGCAGCACCAAACTCAAATCTGTGTGGCTCTGTTCATCATTAAATGAAATAGAGGGTGACCCACTGACTTTAAATGGAGCTTTTCCAGTCCTCCTCATTACCAAAGAGTGGGTAGAAAGCACTTACCAGGACTGATTGAACTTTACAAGGAAATCCATTCAAAATACAGAAACAGCCACAAATGCTGATTACAATTATCACCATAAATGTGTCTGCAGGTTTCAGGAACGATAAGTGGACATGCGTGCACTACATAATCAGTAGATTAGTGTTTGGTACAGTGCTCAAACCAGTTTTTAAATGGCTTAGTCTGCCATTTGCCATTTTGAAATGTACAACCCAGTGTAATTAGAGTACAATAGTGAAATGAGTGTGATTCAGCCAAGTCATGTCAGTCTAAATAGGACCACAAAAAATGATTAGCTTATCATCATTATCATCAAGAAGACAACCTGTTTATCCTGATCTGAGCACTGCTTTTCACAAATTACTCACTGAAAACAACACACAAGAACAAATGGCCTCACATGGAGGCATTTCTGTCATAATCTGATCATTATCCCAGGGAGATTCTTTGTGAGCTGTGTTTATGCATTGTATGAACATGAACATTTATCAAAGTTAGTTGCAATACACAGACGCGTGTATTGTTTTCCTAACTGTTGTCATGTCAGTGGTCAGTTCTTTTAAAGAGTGGATATTTACATTAACCAGGATGTCTAGCTGTATAAAATATGCAGCACTGCACTGTCAATGTGTATAAATGCACGGGGTAGAGAAGCGTGTGCTGTAGGTTACAACTCATGTTCTTCACCCCAAATATCAGCTCCTCCCCTCAGGCACATACAGAATCCTCCTCAGTTAGTACAGCCAGCTCAAAAACCCCTTTGTCCCCCGTCCATTAAAGCCCTCAATAACGCCTAAGATGGAATGTAGAGGTGCCATTGTTGTTACTGTTTTGTATTGTCTAAGTGTCGTTAATCACAGTACCACTGTAAATGTGTATCTGTTCTGTTTTTTTATGATGCAAAGGGACATGTGTAACCAAACTGAGGTGCAATTGTACTGAGCTAGCTGGCTACTGTTGATCCTGTGTACTGATACTGTATTTTATTATGACTGGGTGTATTTGTTGTCTTTTGTTGTTCACTGAATGGTCCAAGGATAGCATAGACTTTATTGTCCCATTGGGACAATAAAGTCTATGCAATCCTATCCAACCAAAGTTAACAGTCCATGTTCCAGCTGCTGTCGTGCTAAAAATACATTTGGTTTAAATACCAAGTCAGTATTTTGTGTGACTGTAAATACTTGAAGAACAAAAACACCAGAGCAGACATGCTTTTCAGTACATTTTACTTGTTTTGTAACATGAATCCTCGGCCTTATCTGAAGAGCCTTTTGGGATGCTTTGTCAGTGGAACCTGAGATCAAAACAACTCCATTTAGGGAGTAGTTAAGTAGTATATTTTAGGTTTGTGACGTGTAAGTTCCCATTCTCTAAGCAAGAAAAAAAGATAATACAAAAACCATTTCTAAAAGACAAACAAAGATCCATAAACACAAAATGAACAGTGTTGAGGTTCAGCCATTGTCTCTCTCTCTACAGAAATGAGGTGAGGTGGAGAAAACAGAACACCACTCCCTGCTGGAGAAAGGAGATAACAGTTGGTGCCATTTTAGACCAACAGATGAGGGACAGGTCACACACTCCTGGAGTGCTGGGTGAGCTGGAGACATTGTTGGGCACTAGGCAAAGGAGAGGGTACATGTGGAAAAACAGAAAGTACACATTCTAAAATAAGACTAAAAGTGAGAATACGCTTTATATGTATATGTGCAACAGTGATAAAAGGCACAATAGCACAGTGTGTCATGCTTTACTAGTTTCCTTTAAATTAACATCAGAGGTCAAGTGAGTCTGGGGATTCGTCTTTCAGTCTGTGCTCACTTGGTTTAACCAGATATTAACAGCTGCTTAAATGCTTATGGTGCTGAGAGAGGGGGACCAATGTTAAAGGACTGCATCGTTTCAATGGGAACACTTGACTTCAGCAGCAGGAGCCCATCAGGGATAAGTGGTGTTCAAATCTTAAATGACAGGACAGCAGAGGTTGTGTGCTGCCTCAGTCATACTGTCACTGAAAGCCTATGCTGCCACTATGAATCACTGGAATTTAGCATTCCGGTTTTGTACATCTATGAGAATGTTACAGGAATATTTCTGGCAGCAGAACTACACAGCAAATAACTCTTTTTGTTGGTTAACTGAAATGATTTTTCTTGACATTTCATAATGGAAATATTCAATGTTTCTGAACAGATTCACATTCAAAAAATCTAAAAAGAACAGAGAGGGTAACATGTGTCACAGCTTTATAACTTTGTGCCAATCTTAAAACTTGGGCCATCTATAACTCCCTCCAGCTAACCTCATCTACTTGACTACTCTACTGTCTCAAGGGTGATTTTAAAATGAATTCTCATTCAGTGAGACGTAGCAGAAAGGGAAAAGGAATTTCTCAAGAAGGATGCAGGCTTATATCTTCCCAATAACATTTGGCATTTTTAAATCGAAACATGTTTTAACAAAAAAAAGCTGTAAATTACTCCCTAGTGAACAGATTTAGTAACAGTTCCTATAATTCAAGCGGACCATCTAGGCTTTAACCATCAAAAATAAAAAGCTATGGTGCTCTCACAGAACTCAATGTGTAACAAAAGACATTTTCTACTAGTTTAGCATCAGTCTCCTACACTGACAATTCAAACAGAGATTCAAGGTGGCAGTGTAAACAAAGACTAGAATGTTGGAGTCATTTACACAGTATCCAGCTTTGACTGCATTTCTGTGGCATCCCACAACTGCAGTCTGAACCTAGCAAAATATATCTATAATGCTACAAGTGTGTAACTGGAATCTGGGAGCAGTGTTGCACACACTAATTTAACAGGCAAACCATGTTATTGGCTTCAGAGCTTGACTGACAACACTGCCTCTGTTCAAATCTACACACTACTTGAGTAAATACTATCAAGTATAATAATACTACTAAAATGGGACAAATAAAAGGAATAGAATATGAATAAAAGATAACATTTAATAAACTAATATGAGAGTAATAATGTTTTTGGTTTGTACAGGGGGTTAGTGAACGTCATTGGGTGCAGCCCTTTGTTAGCAACTACAGAGTAGGTTAGCAACTGTAGTATGACACTGTTCTCAAAATTTAAGTTGCATGTAGCTTAAAGCAGTCAAAAACACTCATGTTTGATCTGGCAACATTTCAGTATTCTCCATTAAGATCTGCAGTTTTATTTTCATTCCTTTTCTGAGGCAAATTACATGAGCACAGATTGCCAAGAGTCCAAAAGTAAAGATTGCATTACAACTCAAATCCATCGTTTGTGAGGAAAAACAAACAGGGACTACGAGGACAGCTACAGTCCTTGAAAAAACCCCAATGAGATTTCCCCTTCCCGACACTTACGCCGAGCCAAATTAATGCGTATTCGTCCTATCTCCTCAAACCATTTGCTCCAACATACTCTCAAAACTGCACTTCAAGCAAAATGTATCAACCAAAAGCTCTGAGACACACTTCAAACTGAGAGGAGGATGGAGAAAGGCGGAGGAGAGCTTGAGGGAGAGACAGAGAAAGAAGACTGTATTGGCTTCGAGTGTCTAGGTCCTTCCTGCAAATAGTGGGTGAAACTTGGGGTTGGGTGAGAGGGAGGGAGTCTGGGTCGGGTTATGGCGATAGATAGTAAGGACAGGGCGGCGGTGGCGCTGCAGTGGCCCCTGCCTCAATGTCGACCTCAATGAACGATGAGTGCCCCGGCAGCGTAACTCACGGAGCTGTCCTGCCAGTTCCTGCACTCACTTGACTGGGCGTAGTTCAGGAAAGTGAAGTTCATTTCTAAACCAGACTTCCTCAGCTCAGCCACAGCCTGAAAAACAGAAGCATCCACTCGGTCACTGATTCACACCATATGACATGCCAAGTGTGTTTACACACCCAGGCAATAAGGACAGTGAGCGTATGTGTCCCATTCTCTTGACAGGAGGTACATCTCTCAACTGACAAACATTTTGTTTTGTGGACTTATAGGTTTTGTTGAATAAAATAAGTAACCAGCTATAGACTGCAGTACAATTCTCAATTTAACATTGTTTTTGTCTTGGACATGCAGTTTTGGCCTCAGTCTTTTAGCAGAAATCAGGGTATGCTGTCAGCTGGAGGAATAATCTGACAACAGATGTCATTTCTGCCAGCAACATGACAAAAATGACAAATGAGAAGCTGCTGTTGTTGACCACAGTCTCAAGGGAGGGAAATCAAGGGGCTGTATCAAAAATAATCAAGAACTCTGGGTCTTAAAAGTGGTTCACATTGGTCATTACAAACTCTTAAAGCCTAATGACTTACTAACTACGTTCAGTCTACTGAACCACCACTAACACATACTGACACAGTCTGTTGCTCTGTGGTAGGTTACTTACATTTAGCAGCACTCCAATTGGATGACGCCCACAGATGGTATTGCGGTACTTCTTCAAGTAGTTGGTGAAAGACATGGGATCCAGCTGCTCTATAATACCCATCCCCTTCACAGGCAGAGAGGAAAGTGGAAAAATGTCATAAAACCTTAATATGCCATCCTCACTATAACTTCTTAGCTAAAGACATGACTATGCTGAAAAAAATTTAGAAATTGCATTTCAATTTTAAATTTTGATCTCCCTTTTGAGGCCAATTTATATTATATTACATTTTGCCACAAAATCTCTTGCTGATATAACAGCAGTATTTTGTGAAGGACACCTGCTCCAGAAAACAAGCTTTCTTACCACAAGAAAAGAAAAATCTATAATCATTTTTTCTGTCATGCAGATGAAGTATTTAAAATGCCACTGCTGTTGTTCATAGTAGTATTAGGGGTGTCATGGTAACATTAATGTCAGATAAATATGCAGTGCGTTACCGCAATAACTGTGTATGTGGCTGATGACAGTCAAACATGTCTCTGTGGTTACCATTTTGTCAAGATGCTCAATAGACCTGTAGATCTCCCCTTGAGATTCATCATAGTATGTGTAGCGGAATCGTTGACCTTCAGAGGAGAAATGAAATCAGAACAAAGCTGGACAGAAACATGTCAGATTTAGATCTGAATTCTTCTGAGATCATAAACTATACTTTTATTGAAAGGATAGCCTAGAGAGTGACGGTTATTTTTGTCAGCACCTACCCCAGTGACAGAAGTCAGATGATATGATGAAAAGGTTGGATGGATCTGCCAGATACTTGCTGAGCAGCTTTCCATATTCCTGTTCCTTAGATTCACTCAGGGCACCCACAAGCACAGGGACGATGCTAAACTCGTCTTTGTGGCTGCAACATTAGATTACGGAATTAAAAACTTGAGCACAATAACGGCACCTCTTTCTAAAAATGATGTCCAAGGATCATGGGTGGAAGTCAGCATTTGTACAGTAAAAATAATAATAGGAAAACTCCAGCCTATTGCATGATTAGGTGACACTAGTGAGTTGCATCTTTACATCCTACATGAAACATCTTATATTTTATATTACATATTTCTATTCTTTTTTTCCACAGGTTTTAGTGTAAATTGTATGGACAATATGTGAGCTAATGTGCTCCACCTCATACTACCTCATCCCTGCTTTTCTTAACCGAGAAAATGCCTCTGACACCTGCCAGCCAACAGAAGGCTGTATCAATCGTGCATGCCATACTTTCTATGAGCCCCTGCACCAATGTGAATCCTGGCTTGCAGTATGTATAGGAAGACCTTGTGAAACCAGTTCCTTTGAAAATGAATAGTGTCACTGCTATGTGCATTACCTCTCCATGGCTTTAGCAGTGTAAGGCAAGTGCATTTCAATACTGTGCTCATCTTCATCTGTCTGCAGAGTCATCCGCTCAAACAACCCAGTTTTCCAGAGGTCAGCATAAACTGTAAGACACAGGTGAGTTTCAAGTGCTTAATTTGTGCATGTTATCATGGCCGTGTCATCTGATAGAGTTCCTCTTTTGGGGATCTTATAAATTGGGAATCCTAAAAAGTGCCTAGCTAAGTGAAACCTCATCATTGAGAAAGCCTTTATGCCAAGAGTCAGGGAACTGTCTGATCCCTGGAGGATCATTAAAAGTGTATCAACTCCCAAGACTGCCTGTGTGTTAGAGCTTTTTTCAGGATAGACAAGAACAATTAAGATAAGGAAAGGGCCACACATAGCTCTATGGCTGCACAATGTAATGAGTGAAAACAGTAAATACCCTTCTGGTCGATTCTCAGGTCATAGAGAGGTGTTCTATAGATGTCTGCAGGTGACAGGGCACAGCGGGAGAGGGGCACATGGTGTGAGGGTCCCAGGATGAACACCCTACGACTGAAGGGCAACAGGACTTTATCTCTTTTCAGAAAAGACACAACAACCAACACTGTATACTACTATCTTAACTAGCATCTGTACATTCTAGGGGGGTTAGTGTCAGATAAGAAACAGTCATACAAAGCATTTTCTTGAGTGAGGAAAATGATAGAAAACAGAATGACTTACGTAATAGAAGGATCAACCTGCTTGTAGGCATGTGCTGCACAAGCACCACAGTAGGTATATCCTGCATGCCTGAAAACATAAACATGTTAAAAATCGAATGAGGAATGATGCCATTTGACATGTTCATCTCATCTTTCCCTGCAATTGTCAGTATGTGCTTACGGTGCTATGATGGCTCTAGCAGGTCTGATCGTGGACTGTGCTTGGGACAGCCAGCCCTCTAGTTGTGCATTCAGCTGGGATCCTGAATAGGTAGAATAAGGTAAAAACAAACAAAACAAAAACAATTAAAAAATAATCTTATTTCAAGTCGTTCAAAATGTATTAAAGATGAGCCAGCTCATCTTTCTACCCACAATACTAAGAATGACAGTGGGTCAGCACTCACCAGTAACACTAAAATCAGAATTGTCTGATCAATACAAAAAGGATTTGATAGACACAGGACAGCCACGAGCAGTGAATGAATCAATGTAAATTTTCTATTATTATGTCACTGTAATAATTCCCAGGGGGTGAGATTTTAAACATGCTCACTGTGGCTGCACTGAAACACACTTCCTAGTTATACTGCACAAACCACTAGTGTTACCCTTTACCAGTGTCTATGCTAACCGTCTTTGCTTTAATTATGATGTCAATATCAATCAAAGGCTGCTAAATGTTTCTGTAATTATATCTGCTGGAAAAACACACAGCCAGTATAATCGGTGTTGTACGGTGAAGATCGGGGAGACTGACGTTAGCTCAACCTTTGGATGAGTCAATGGACATATTGCTGTTTATATACACATTTCTGTAATGTTTTAATTACCGTGTGTGTTATGGTGAATACCGATTTAGTGACAGTGCAGTGCTAAAAGCTGAAAATGATAACCAGGCAAGCTTGTTTGGTTTAACAACAATAAACTAGCGGTTAGCTAGTGAAATGGGGGAAGGGGTGCAACACGAACCAGTTTTCTGCCCTGCCCTTCTCAGTCCTTTGTTTGAAGACAGGGGGTATTTCTGCACTTATGAAAGTCAGGGTCTGACAACAACAAGACCACATCAATAACAGCTACAACAGTTGCTGGTAAACTGTGTGGGGAAATGTATAATCTGACTAGACAGCATGTAGGCCAGGAAGTTCTGCATTATTAGCCAAGTTAGCTATTGTTAAGTTAATAGGTTTGATTGCTTGTCAAAAACATGCTGAGCAGCAGATGTCAGTTTGTTTAGGATCATTTGAATCGACCACCCGAGGTAGAAACGCTGAATAAGCTCAAACCAACCCGGCACCAAATGGGATAACAGAGACGAGGCAGCCAATACAAGCTAAATGTTAGCTAGCTGACTTTTCATCAACTGGATTACTGTTACTACCCAAACGGTAGTTATCCCCGTCTGCTGTGGCAACCAATGTATTCGACGAGTTTTCACCTCAAGTCAGTGAAGGTTTCACAAAATAAAAACTACAGACACAACCCAACATACTGCCATGAGAAAAAACAACACCAGCCAGCTAGCATACAGCTTGCTAACACCGACGGTGGTCTGTTGACAGTTACCCGAAGCAGAGTACCAGCTCCCGGCGTGACTTGCTTCTCTGCACACCACTCGGTTCGACATCTTGGTTCCCAAGCCGCCTATCTTGGTCTGTTTAACCCTTGTCAGGCGAAAATAAAACAGCAACAGCCGGCGTTCGTTGACCAAAAGAAGAAACGACGCCTGCCAGGACTCTTGCTCGTAAAGACAAAGGGCAGTCCGACTGGAGAGACAGCTGGGCTAGTAGGCTAACAAGCTCAGTGCTCCGTCAGCTGGCCTCAGTGTTGTTACCGGTTATGAAGTTAGCTGGAGGGAGCAGCTGACGGTGAGTTCGTGCGACAGTCTGGCGAAAGTATGGTGCGAATTTGGAAAGGCACAAACTACAAAATGTTAGTAATGTGCTAACAATGCACAGCCAGGAGAGTAGAGTCAAGATCAGGAGCTGTCACAGTCGGGATGTGAGGATTACTGGGTTGTCTGTCGAGCCAGGTAAGGGGTGGCACTGATACGATAATCGTTGATACGTCAGAGGGTTATGATTGGTTGTTGGATTAGCAAACACAACTTGGTTCGTTGAAAAAATTTAGGGGGCGTGGTCGTTGCTAAGATGATGGTTTGGTTATGAAATTGCTCTGCCCGTCAGGCGAGCGGGTACAGTCTGACAATAGAGCCAGGTCTGTCCGTGTGATATCAACCAAATATTACCCGTGTGCCCCTGTCACAAGAGAAAATCAATGTAGCTCTGAGAACCAGACAGCTAACCCCTTGTTTTCTGTATTTTAAAGACCATCAATCATCTTTTCAGACTGTTGAAAAGAAAGGAAACTCTCCTCAGAGCATTTTCTTTAGTTTTTTTCCCTGTTTTTTTGTTTTTTTGTTTTCTTAATCTATAAACATATTTACTGTGATGTTTGTAATTTGGTCTTTTTGCAGTTGATGAAAAATATTCAGAACAGTAGGACGAGAAACGAGATAGAGAAACAGAACATGTAACAAGCCTAGTGTAATCTCATTATATTCATAATGAGGTGGAAAACATGTCATGAGTAATACATTAAGGAAATGGAAGTTCAATTATGAAAAGGAAATCTCTTAAAGGAAATTTAAATTGTCCATTCCACTGCAAAACTACATATACCAAAAATAGTAAAACAAAAAAAATAAGGTCCCATCTCATGTAGCAGTTTTTTGTTTTTGAGAAGATCACAGTCTGGCATTTTTATATGTTTTGTATAATTTTGTGTTTCTTCTTTCTGCCTTTAAATGTCTTTGCTCTAAACATGTATTCATGTATTTCCTGTGTGTTTCACTTACATCTTCTCCTGTTTCACATCCCCATTTCCTCATCCATTTCTCATCCAATGCTAGAATCTAGTTTCCTATTCTTTGGGGTCTTTTAAACTCACCTTTGCCCAGACCCACTTGATCTCCGATCTCTCTCTCTCTCTATAAGACAATGATTTTTCAGAGTTGAAGGAAAAGTGGGAGAAATGAGGTGTGCAGGAAGGAGACTTAGAGGACACAGATTTGGACATGGTGGACTAAACAGTAAGTGCACTATGAAAACAAGACACAGCGCAATACAGGCAGACATGACTGATGTGTTGAAGATGAAATGACACGATACGAATTACTTCATTATCCCCAAAGGGAAATTCATTTGTCTGGCAGCTCATCTACCATTTGCGGGAGAATTAAAAAGCCTGATGACTGTAGGTACAAGTAAAAACTCAGAACAACCAGACTTTGCCGCTACCAGTTGAAGCGCATGTTCTGGACGCCTGAATATGTAAAACAGTAGAGCATCTTAAACTGCCCAACTAAATTTGAGGCAGAATGAAGCAGTCACTCAAATTGAGTCATTTTTCCTCCTCCCGCTCCGTACCGCAAATGTCTGCTATTGTAATTTAAACTCCAAGCAGCAGGTGGCGGTGATGCACCACGGCAACGTTTATCAACCGCAAATAAGCCTGAAACAAGAGGACTGTCAGGCTCATACACGGAATAGCGGAAGTTGGCGTTGGAAATGTTTGTGTAGTGATGAGAGGCCATTATTATTGTAACATTTGTGACAAAAGACCGACTAGGTAGATTTGGCAACATCTATTTTTGCAGGCGATTAAGTCTGAAGCGACAGTGTCGTAATGTCGACTAAAATGAACGCAGGTAAAGCGAAAGATAGCGGCGAAGTTATTAAAAACCACCACAAACAGGCGTTTGAGTACATATCGAAAGCACTGAGGGTCGACGAGGATGATACAGGTTTGTGTGTTCGCTGTGTTAAAATGCGGGTTAGCTCGTGTGTTTTGGTGTGTGACGGCTCGTAATAAAACCCCCGACCCCTCTGTGATGACAGGTGAGAAGGAGGAGGCGGTGCAGTGGTACAAGAAGGGTATAGCTGAACTTGAGAAGGGTATTGCAGTGGAGCTCACGGCACAAGGTAAACAAGAGAAAACAAACACCCAGATGTGTAACGTGTAGTTTTGACATATGTTAGCTTAAACCTCAGTGTTTTTTCAGCACCGGACAGAGAGCGAGCAAAGAGACTTCAGGACAAAATGGTCAACAATCTCACTATGGCAAAAGACAGGCTCGCCCTTTTAGGTAAGTGCTGTTTTGGTTGTCCGACATCCTCTCGTCTAGACCAAGTGAATATTGATCATGTTACACAAGCTGAGAATCAATACTGTCCTTGTTTGACAGAGGGAACACTTGCATCTAAAAGGAGGCTTAATCCTCAACCAAAGCCTGTACCTAAAAGCCACGCTGCTGTACCGGGTAACATCAGGCCCTCCACAGCTGTCAGACCCCCGGCTAGACCCGCTGATCCAAAGGTGTGTCCTACTTTTCCACCTGTGTGTCCTCCTCTGATGAACTGTGTACTCACATGTTGATGTTTTTGTTTCTGGTAAGGTGACCCCACGTTCGTCCAAAGCTCAAAATGGAAAACCTGCAACAGGGAAGCAGCCACCAAAGAGGGACATGAAAAACTTCAAGAATGTGGACAGCAAACTGGCCAACTTAATTATGAATGAAATTGTTGACACGTATGTAGAAGCACTGCTGTTACAACACTACAAATTAAATAGAAAGTTGCTGCCACTGAAGTAGTTACCTCTGTTCCTTGCAGTGGAGCTTCTGTATCCTTTGGAGAGATTGCAGGACAGGATCTGGCCAAGCAAGCACTACAAGAGATTGTGATCCTACCTGCCCTAAGACCTGAGGTGATCACTGAGCATTTTATCCCTGCTTGATCATTTATGGCAAGTCATATTCTCATGTTACAGTGTACTGTTATTCACATGCCATTTGCCTTTCAGCTCTTTACTGGCCTGAGGGCTCCAGCACGTGGTTTGCTTTTATTTGGCCCGCCTGGAAATGGGAAAACCATGCTGGTAAGCTGAACGTTCTGTCTAACACAACAAAGTGACTCACTCAGACTAAACTGTGCTTTATCATTTGCCTGTTGCTCTTGATAGTCTTGCCTCAGTGATAAATCACAGACTTTACTTCCTCTTACAAGGCCAAAGCAGTTGCGGCTGAGGCAAATGCAACATTCTTCAACATCACTGCTGCGAGTTTGACCTCTAAATATGTAAGAAAACATTTATACAGTACTATATGTACAATAGACCCTGTATTCATTGTTGTGTGTGTGAATGCATCTTTTTTTTTTACCTTTCCTGTGATCTCCATCATCAGGTGGGAGAAGGAGAAAAGCTTGTACGAGCACTTTTTGCAGTTGCCAGAGAAGTACAACCATCTGTCATCTTTATGGGTTCGTATGACTGCATTTACGGAGCACATGTGCCCAAAATGGAAACCATCCATCAGATTTCAGATCACAAACAGTCCTCTATTTATTTGTTTGACATGCAGATGAAGTGGACAGCTTGCTTTGTGAAAGGAGGGAGGGAGAAAACGACGCCTCTCGTCGACTAAAAACTGAGTTCCTCGTTGAGTTTGATGGGGTGAGTGCAGCCTCTGATAATTAATAATGAACCATCTCGTAGGTGCTTAAGTTACTGTTGCAGTGGTGGTGCTGGTGCTGTTCTAATAACAGTACCTCTTTGGTTTTAGGTGCAGTCAGGAGGGGATGATAGGGTGCTCGTAATGGGAGCAACCAACAGGCCTCATGAGCTCGATGAAGCAGTACTTAGGTATGTTATACAATCCTACATGCATTATAATCACAGAATAACAACACAGATATTGTCTTCTGTAATACAAGGTTACCGAGTTTTTCCTCGTGTTTATCTACAGGCGCTTTGCAAAGAGAGTTTATGTGGGATTGCCAGATGAGCAGGTATTTAATATAGAGGATTTACAAGTGTTGTACATTGAGTCTTTTGTTAGCTTTAAAATGTGATCTTTTCTCCTTTTTTTTATCCCACTTCATCCAGTTTTTTCATGTAACTCTTGTTCCTCCAGACAAGGTCCACACTGCTGAAAAATCTTTTGGGAAAGCACGGGAATCCACTGAGCAAAAATGAGCTGTCCACTCTTGCAAAGTGAGTTCATATTTATACCACACAGCCTTTACAAAGTCATTTTAATCAGACTTTGCATTAATTTCTGGATATGTAACTTAACAGACTGACTGCAGGATACTCAGGAAGTGATTTGACCTCATTAGCCAAAGATGCTGCACTGGGGCCGATTAGAGGTACAATGTCTTTGTCACATTGTCATATTGATCACAAACTCGCGCTCTGTCCTGCACAATGGGCTTGATCTGATTGATTTTAAATGTGAAATCTTTCACAGAGTTGGCACCAGACCAAGTCCGGTATATGGCTGCTAATGAGGTAAGATAATAGTGTTTAAGTACTCACAGTATTACAGGTCATTTCCTTTTATTCTCATTTACCATGATATAATTTTGTCATCTGTCGTGATTGTGCTCTTGTGTGCATTCACAGATGCGCAACATAAAGATGAAAGACTTTGAGGATTCCCTGAAGCGTATCAAACCCACTGCCAACCCAGCTACTCTTGACATGTACGCTAAATGGAACAAAGATTATGGTGACACAACAGCCTTTTGAACTTAATCATTAATGTATTTAAAAAAAAGAAACAAACAAAAAGCTGAAAATAAGAGTGGATTCCTCTGTTTTATATGGAAGATGATTAGAGTCACGTGGAAAAAAAATCTTCACATGTCCCAATGTGGGATCAATACAATACATCTGTCTAACCCTTTGTAGGTTAGTAAATATAATATGACATTTTGGAAGCATTATGGGTAAATTTCCTGTTTTCTGGGAAGGCTTTGCTAATGCTTTTCTCTACTGTATGATTAAACTCCTTAAACACTCTCTTACTACTTGAAACTATGTCCTGCAAAATTCAAATGATCTTTCTCTTGCCTCAAGAGGGCAGCAAGTTTCCGTAAACCTTTCATCTCATCGGTTTAGATTATCTCACACATCCACTCATTACCTGATGTAATGACTCATCGATGGTCTTGATCACCAAGTGCTCTCTGTACTTGTTCACATGAAAGAGTGACAATGATTGGGAGAATATTTGCCACATGGTGCTTTTGTATTATAAGGTTTGCACACTCCTTGTTTGTAGATACAAAAACTTGTATTTGAAAGTTGGAATGAATCTTATTACCCATCTTTTTTTTCAGAATGAATTATAACATTTAGTAGTTCATCGAGCAGAAGTAATGACCTCTCATTATCTCCTCATGCATCAATAAATAAATTCACTGAAATGTCTCCAGCTGTATTTCTTCTTGAATGAAAGATGTTTTTTGTTTGAAATTGCATCGCCCCTTCTTTAATCAGTCATATTGTGCAAAACACAGAGAAAAATGATTAAAAAGAACAAAATGTAATTGGGAACATCCAACTGCATCATGCACAACCCAGAAAACTAAAGTTATGCTGCACTGATAGAGTGCAGGGATTTCTGCCTCTGCAACATCTGCTGTTTGTGTTGACACTTCATGGCTGTCTTTATTATTGTTCCAAAAAATATGTGTGTTAAGAGTTTTAAGGTACAAGGTATCCCAGAAAGGAGGAATGAAAGGCTCTGTAACTACATTCTAACACATGATAAAACAAAGTTCTAAAACATCTTTCCTAATTTTCATCTGGGACAGACCTGGGAGAACGTGTTTCTCTGAGTCTTGCCCTTTTGTAGGTAGATGGTGCTGCAGTCCAGTTTTTACATTTTATGAGCACCTCCTTCAAGATTATTTTGCCTCCAACCAGAGATATGTGGAATGCGATAAATTGCTGTTGAAAATAAAGGCCATGTTCCGCTGTGTTGGCTGTCAAGTTGAATGACAGATCAAAAGCTTGATCAAAAAGCTGGCAGTTTTGAGTAAACCATGTTAGTTAAGGTTGAGGCAGAGCCTCAGGGGCAAAGTTAACAGTGTTGATAAGTGAAGTTAGCACTTTGGTCAAGGTCAGAGACTCGGCTCGGACAGGGGTCACCAGCTGTGAGGGCATGGGTAGTTCAAGCTGAGCGAATGCTTGTGGTCAGTCATAGATCTTTATTTTCGCTCACTAAAAAAATTCACTGAAATCTTTCCCAAAGGCCCTTCCTATGGTCAGCTGGTGGTGTTGCCTGTGGTTTATGTGGCCCAGTGGCTGCGTCGTCTGTTCCTAAAGATGTTTACAGATTCTGCAGATGCAAACATTTTCTGCAACTAAATTTTTTCAAGCTTGTCCTCAAACTTTGAAGTTATCACGAGTCTCTATCCCAGAGCTGCAACCACACCTTGGACTGCTCTCTTTCCCTCTAGGGAGAGATGCTGGCTGGAGTGTGTTTTTTAACTTGTCATGACTGAAGAGTTTCTTTCATGATGCCAGACAGGAATGGAGAGTGTTAGGGGTTAGAGTTTAGTCATCACCTCTTTTTTTTCCTGTTTACCCTTCACCGAGAGCATCCTGCACAGTCAACAAATGGTCTCTATGACAGGCCATTTATTTAGTTATGTTATTTTCCCACCTTTCAACTTACATGACTGAGCGTAAAATGTGTGCCTATTGGTTTTAAAGTGAACTAATCACCTCATTTCAACATTCTTACAAGCAATTTCTTTTGATACAACCTGCAATTACAGTAGAAGTTATTTGTCGTATATGGGTTCAATTTTACAGCTGACAGAAGACAGGGTATTATTGAGGTGATTTAAACCTTGTAAGTTGATTGACAGCTTCCCTTTTTGGTTGCGTGTCAGAGTCCTGCACCTCCACAGTGGCTCATTGATGCTCTGACCACTACATCCACTCAAGGGAAAACAGAATAGGTGATCATTTGATACCTCCAGTGAAATAGCCCACCCTGTAGAGAGTAGAATAATAGTCAACACAGTCGGGACCTCTCACTGACTGAACAAACAGTCTGTGAGTGTTTCTTCAAGTGGCCCATTATTAAAACAGTGTGTGGATGAGAGGGTTTTGTTATACTGAGTGCACGTGTCTCTCTTTAAGGCTGCTAGACCTGCAGGGATTATTGTCTGAGTTTGTGGAGGTATTAATTATACACCAGGCATCATTTATCAGTTGTTGTGCCGTACAGTATCACAGTAGATGGTAAAAAAGACACTGTACCGGCTGTGTTTAACAGCATGTTGGAGTTTGGCTCTGAGCTTAAGTATTTTTAAGAAAAGCCTGATAAATAAATTGTTGAGCTGGTGGAAAGGGATTTCCTTCAAAATTTGGGATTTGCCCCTTTTATCACCTTTGGTTTAAATGTGTTATTCAGGGCATACACAGTGGAAAGCCTTCAGGGCTGAGTTGTGTCCACTTTCCAGCACTGGCTGCTACTGTTCCACTGGTCTGCACACCCAGTACATAAGTTCATTTACCATGGGAGTGTTATCTTTCTCTCTCGTGGGAGGCAAGAAGCCAAGTCTAATCATGTATCCAATGGCAACATCTGTCTTTTATGAGCAAATTTATTTTTCTTGCTCACCGTTTATTTATGGTGTGTGTATCGGTGGGTGTGTTGGAGTGGAAAAAATGGGGTGTCGGTGTTTAGATATGTACATAAAGACATATGAACTTGTTGCTGCTTCAGCCTCAGCTCTGAGCTGTGAGGAAATCTAAAATATCATGTGAAGTTCACACATTTAAGAGTTTTAAAGGAACAGTTCAGTGTTTTGAAAAACATGCTCTTTCTCTTATTTCCTAGTAGCCTGACAAGAACATCAATGACTGTACTGTAAATATTTAGCAACAGTAAGCTAGCTTGGCTCTGTTCAAAGGTAACAAAGTGGCTTATCTGCTCTCCTAAAGCTCAGTAATTAACAATTCATATCTTATTTGTTTAATCCATATGAAAACCAAAGAATGGGAATTACACTTCATGATTTTAATGAGGGCTGGCAGACAAAGTTTTGGTCAAGACCTGTTGCCAACCACCACATTTCTCACTGTAAAATAACAACATGTTGTTTTTGCATTACACTTTATGGGCGTTTCTCATCTTAATGCTAAACTAAACCAAAGTCTAAACTAATGTCTGTGCAGAAATAGAATGCTTTCCCCAAAATATGACATGGTTCCTTGAACTGCTGTTTGTCTTCATATAAGATAATAGACATCATCATATTTCTGAGGCAGTAGCACTTGTTATTTTTAAGATTGTATAAACTGACAGTTTATCAGTGAATTAGTGGTTTTTACCAGGTGCTCTGTGCAAATGCTACATAATTTTCAGATCTAAATGATGGTCAGATTTGACATTTATAAGCTGTCAGAATTGTATAAACAAAGTAAAAGTATGCCAACCACTCTCGGCTCAAGATGAATGATCTTGTAAACCTAAAATGAGAGTATAGTGCATGCTTCAGTCTCGTCAGCAGCCCCACGGAGATGTTTGTTTTTGCTGCCTATTTGTATTCGTGGAAAGAGTTTACAGTAACCACCTGATTGTTAAATTTTCACTCTAGCACAGAGATAGGTCTGCGGTGAAGACGGTAATAGCTGGTGTTACAACCTCACTATCCAATTTGGGAGGCCAACACCTTTTTCAAAAGTTGTAGGAAGGAAACAGCTTGTGGAAAAACAACATGTTTTTACGCATGTTTGTAGCTGACTGATCAACAGATGGAGAGGATCTTCTGAACTCATGGGGGATTTTGGATTAAGTGTTTTTTGTTCTTTAGCAGATTTATCTTATATCTGCATATGAACCAGGTTAAACTTGTATTTTCTCTCCAATCACAGCCTGCAGCCACAAAGCTGTAAAGGACAGAGGTGGACAGAGGGGATTGAACACTCTGTCATGCCCGCACATGACCTGCAAAGCCATTAATCTCAGTTACCTCTGTGAGGTTACAGGAGCAAGGCCCTTGTCTTTGACTTCATGAACTGTGCAGATGTATTGGACTTGACATCAGTCATTGCAGCTCGTCAACATGTCTCTAAAAAGGTCTCACATCTGGATGGTCCATGAGACAAAGCATTACATAGGATTATGTAAAATATAAATAACACAACATGTGTCTATTTAATGGAGGAGAACAGTGATGGGTGAATATTCTCCCCAGATGATGCTTAGGATTCATATTGAATTTGGACTGAAGTGGACATGTCTGGACGTGGGATAAATGTGAGGATGGGTGGAGAGATGATTCGGGGGGAACAGTGTGCTGTCAGGATGAGCTTCAGGCTGCCCCGCGGTGCATTCCTTCAACTCGTGTGCAGCCAAAACACTTGATGAAAAGTGAAAGTGCAGTGAGGACTGAGCATTTTCACAAGAATAATGCTCTGTCTGTCTGTCATTCTGCTTCCCCACTCCCCTTGTCCTCCCCTTTTTATCTCTTTGTTGCCCTTCCCTTGGGTTATTCATGTGAGGACAGGAGTGGTGGTTATGCACCACCTTTGACCCTGGTCAGGTTCACTGTGCAGACAACCATCCTGTTCCCGTACCTCGCTACTTGGTTTGTGTCAACAGTGCCCTTAAAGTTCAGGATTAAACTTAATACCTTAATTACTAAAAACAGGTGATCTAAAGATCATAATACGTATTATACTAAAAATGGTGGCCGTCATATGTTATAGTCACTTTGTAAATGTGTTTATCTGACAGTGATCGATGACCTTCAGCTGCACTTTTAGTGAACTCACACAGGACAGTTCCTAAATTATCACCTCTTTATAGCCATGTCCATTTAAAGCACTAAAAGACCAGACTGTGAGAACATGCTCATAATATAAGTGCTAAAATGCCAGCGTTTAGCAGGTAGTGCTCAACAGGTTCACCATCTCAGTCAGCTTGTTAGCAGAATGACATTTACTAATGATCACAAAACACATAGCAATGTTAAATTGTCATTGTAGGTATTTGTTCTTGAATATATATATTGGACAAATTAGGATGTTGGACTAATGTTAGCACTAGATGAAAAGTCAAAAGATTGTGAAATTCGTCAGAATTTATCCTGTAGGAGCTCTGAATACCAATATTTCTCTAAAAACTAGAAATACCGGAAAAAATCAAAGGCCTCTCCTAATTCTGTATAAAACCTCATGTGAATCAATACTCAATAGTAACTGAGTCAACAGCCATCAATAAGGGCCATATCAGTGGACCAAGCAAATGATTTTAGCTTCCCCAGAGCTACAAAGCTCAGAAAAAATGAACCCAATCACACCAAAGTGACTGATTTGGCACAGAAGGACGATCAATCAATAAATCAGCTCCTGTTGATAAAATCATATCTTGAGCTTCTTGCTAATTGTCCTTCTAAGTCTATAAACCCAGGATCCCAAAACACACACAGCTGCTCTTATCAAAACACTCTTTTGTGTGCAGTGGGATAGGTATGTGTACAAAGATGAAAGCAATTAAATGTAGGGCTTTTGAATATAATTTGTTGTGGCAGGTATTGAGAGCGTTAAGCACACATTTAAAACACATTCCTGTCTCGGTGTTATAAGCAATAGACCTGAAAGGACAGATATAGGTCTTCATGGGTTTGCAGATCTGAACATGTTGGCATGCACTCATTAAGCCTCATTTAGCAAATAGGGAACTTTTTCATCCATGTGTATTGTTTAATATAATTTGAAATCAACATCAACAAAATCGTGAAAACAAAAAATCAGACTTTTAATATTTATTTTTATAGTGTTACTTCTGACAGAAGTCAGTGTTAATGTGATCACTGGTGGATGCCCTTGTTTATCTTGTTCAGAAGCTTTTGATCACACATTAGAGTCCATTTTTATGAAATATTAAAATCTATCAAAGACATCCTGGTGTAATGAGCCTACTGGGAGGTTTAGTGTCATCAGGGTGTTTCACAACAGATCGCTTGGCCACACGCCCAGGAACAGGCCTGGAGCTCCTTTCATCTCTCCGTGTCCCACAGCATCCCACAGGGTCTCCCAGCACTACTCCAGACATAACACACACATATCACACAACTTGTGGTACTTTGTAAATCCTTATTTTGTATTTCATTTTGTGGCTCTAGCTTGAAGTTATTAAAAAGATTCTTCTGGGGTCAACATCATGACTTTTATAAACATAGTTATCATTCTGGCAACATTTGTTTGATGAGTTTGTAATACTCAGAATGGCTTAAGTTGCACCGTGTTGTACTCTGGGTCTTGAAACTGCACTTGTTGCCTGAGAGCTGTTGGTCAAGGAGCAGACATTGACCTCTGTCACATGACCTGAAAAACACAGGTCTCCTTATCCACAGCACAGGACTATGACGATAGGGGGATGGGAGTGTCATCCAAAGGATTGTTTTGGAAATCTATCACATCACAATTTACGGTAACGTGATGGATATATGAGAAAACTACATATTACACATACAGTGGATCTGACTAAGGAGAAATGTATGAGTACGCAGCCACAGGAAAAGCTGCATCAGATATTTTTGAAAAGCTACCTCATATGGAGCAGGAAGAAAACCTGAGCCAGTAGGCTAAATGACTGCAGTGATTATTAGATGCTTCGGATGGTGAATTCTGAGACATTATAGGGTAGCACGGCACCAAGGGCTATATACTTTAATGTGCACAATTGCAGCATCCTGTGTAATTACAGCAGAGTGTCATTAATTAACCTCTGCAATGCACACAGCGGTACTACTGATAACTGATATGATATTACACAGCCATGCAATTAAAATGAAATGGTAAAAGAGTGAACATTTGTGTCATATGTGCAATGTGTGAGCTCATTGTTTTGCATTTAACATCTATCATCAGCATAAGCTAAAACAAAGTTAATATTTTGTAAGAGTCTCAAAGCATGACTTTAAATGGATCATGGGTAAGTGGCCTAATTTCAGTTATTAGATTTTTAAGATGCTGCAGCAGCTGCTTGGCGTCAATGGCACCCAAGTTCAAGCTGTTAGCATGTTATTAGCACTCTTTCATGTGTGCAAGGCTGGGAGAAATGAGGAGAGTAAATTGCTATCGTTCAGATAAATAAATGGTGTGACGTAATACGAGGAGGAGTTATTTATGGGACGTGTCCCTGGGCTCCTCAAAGGATGAGAACATGTATTGTATCATACCTCAGTCTCCTTTCATCACGCAGATTTATGACAGCTTGTGTTTTTTAAGTGATGTTGTTTTCCTGAAGAATGGGACAGGTCGAATTTAGCTGCATTTTAGAACAGACAGTAATGAGAGTTGGTCAGACAGTTTTAATTGAGATGAGGTGGAGGGGTGTAGGGCAGCATGGTCTGTTTGATCTATTGGCTCAGCTGGCCTATTCTATGACACACACACACACACACACACACACACACACACACACACTGATAACATACAGCACAGCATAATGTGGATGGTATTTTAAGTGGAAGCCCAGATCTTCCCAGGTGTTCTGCAGCTGGACATTGAATGGTTGAGTGAGTCACTATACGAACTGTCTGGTATGTTGTCCAGGTGGTCAGGGAAGCCCCTATTCTTAAGTGAGTCCAGGCCTCAGAAGGTTAAACACCTACACATGAGTTGGAGTGGAGAGAAAGCCTTTTAAGAACTTCTTTACCTACATCCACCACTTTCTCTGTGAAGCTTTGTGCATCTTATTTATATGCAAATGACCTGTACATTTTATTAGGCACACTATATCAGGATGAGAAAACACATATTGTACCTAGGGATGAAAAAGAGCCGATACCATTAAGAAAAATGTACCTTTGTATATCTGTTGACAATGTTTGCCTGCATGTTTTCATGTCTATGAAATCTACCAAGGACTAGATCTAGAACATGATAGTATACTATAATTACATTTACAATCTAAACAGCTAGTGGTGCAACCTTGAATTTACTTGCTCACTGGTCTGTATCCCTCCTCTATCTGTCTCTGTCACTACAATGGCCTATTTTCTCCACAGGGATCAGTAGATCTTTGTGAAATCAATAAACAGTGGGGCGAAATATATTGGGTTTTTCCATGATGCAGCACAAAGGCGCCATGACCCGCTTGTCCAGATATTCATCTATTAAATGTGTGAAATGTTAAGTTCAGTAAGATGAGATGAGAAGATACCACTCTGATGCCTGTGAGCAAATAAAAAGTTCTCTTATCTTAGCATAAAGTCAGGAAACCGTGGGAAACAGCTAGCCTGAGTTGCTCTGAGGATTAAATAAAGTCTCTAATCTCATCTCTCCACAACAGTCCTGAGTGTGTCCAGATTTTTACCAAGCACCCATCCAATAATATTGAACAGCTTGTCCAGTCTCCTTGTGTTTATGTTGGACATACTGCTGCCCCAGTAGCAGCACAAAAAGTGAGAGCTGTTTGCAGTTTTTATGCTAAGCTATGTGCTAACCCACTTCTGGCTGTAGTTTCCTCTTTACCAAAAAGATATAAACGCAGTGTCAATCTTCTAAACTCCCAGAAAGAACATTTATTAACTTATCTCTCATGATATTAAACTAGTCCTTTCAGTCACTTGTGTTTATGAGTAGCAATGTGTGTTAGTCAGTGATTTGCAGCCTTACATCTAAAGCATACAGGGATATGCAAATACATGCAAATTAATGGACTTTCCAGTAGCATGAGTGAGGGGAATTAGTTGGTCTGATGCAATCACATTTGTACAGCGTTTACATCCTTGAAATATTTAGAGCTGCATCTGAAATTCAGTAATTGATAACTAAAGGTTTTAAAAGGGCCTCAAGGGGCCACATTCAGCCAGCAGGCAGAAGGTCAGTTTGAAAGTTGTCTTCTTCCTTCTTAATGAGGCCCAAACAGGCATGTGTCATGGGTCATCAGGAGAAGCAAGAGTGTTATTTTTACGGATAACAAGTTTTTGCTGAAGGAGAGGATAATGGTAGCGCCCACTAACCTCTGTCACACTCGGGTCACGTCACCGACCCTGATGGTGTTTCAGGACAGCACATAACATCTTTGCTGTTAACGGGGTCACGCTTTTTTAAAGAGATTTAAAACGCTCGTTTGATGTGACTTTGATCCTGACTGACGGTTTCAAGCTTGTTTACTCCTTTCCACCATCGACAGAGACACCCCCATGTGTTACAACACATCAAGATGGGGCACAGGTGGACTTCCCTCGAGATGTCCAAAGAGATCTGCAGTTTGATAGGTTGTCAGGTTCCTGCAGCTGCAGCTCCTTAGAGAGCAAGGTCACTAATCCCCTCAGTCCCCAGAAGGCTTGGTGAGTGTATCCAGGGGCCAGTGTCAGAGCACAGACCTCTCACTCAAACCAAGGAGACTGGAGAAAAGAGCTACCGATACCCTCCCCACTGTGCCAAACAGGCTGCCAGCTATTTCAGGTGAGCTCCACTGGAAGCAAAAGCCACAGACTCTCATCAGACAGTTGGCCAGGGAGAAAGGGCGTCAATTTAAAGATCCTTGGGAATCCTTGGAACGTTTGAGTGTGCTTCAGTTTGCCTCTGGAAAATATCAATTTTTCTGCATCCGATTGTGTCTACATCCTTTTGGGATGTGGACATGAGTTTTATTTGTGGATTTTACATTTCCGTGTCTGTATTTTGGCAAAATATCTCCTCATGTCAAGACTGATGTACAGACCCCTTTGGGGAAGGCGTGTATTCGACTCTAAATGAGACCTACTTACATAAGTTACCTGCTTAAACAAACAGACTCTGGCAGAGAAATTGCAAAGTGGACCCAGTGCCCAAATAAATGTTTGCATGTGGTTCAGAGCCAAAGATCTTGAGCCACAAAACCAATCCACACTGCTCCACACAGAGGCTGTGTTCACTTGCTTTTAAATGCATACTGAACCATTCATCTTCTGTTCCTATGGGGTTTATTATAAGGTATTATCCAAAGAGTGTTTCAAACAACAGTGCAGCCCCTTTCTCCTGAATATAATAGTTGCAGATAAGACTAGTATTATAAAGTGCTCTTTTCCTGTGAGCAATTTCATAAAGCCCAGCTGGACAGAAAACTACACCTCTGTAACACCATGCACTTGCTTTTAAATAATTATATTCAGGCAACAATATGTGGCTGCAGGCTCTCTATGCTGAGGCACAGAACTGTTTTGGTGCAAGAGGGAAGAAGAAAACAGTCAAGTCTTTGTACTTGAGGTAAAGTCACTGCCTGAGCTGTGGGCTTCACTGAGGGATTTCAGAAAACTTTGACTTGAGAGGAGCACTTCACAAATCTAAGAGCTGTACTACAATTCTGTGAAGTAAACCTGTCACATTGTCCTGGTCTAACTTGGTACATCATGTTTAATACCCATCTCATATCTCATCCAAATGACATCACAGGAATATAGAGTTTTCCCATGGACTCACATGCAACACTCTGTCATCAAGCTTAAAGAGTGACATGTTGCCCTCTGGCAAAAAACAATAAATTTCTCACTGTTGTGAACTGACAGACCCTTGAGTTTCATACTCTTTGAGAAGGAGGTGTAAACATGGTCTAAGCAGGCAGAGGTGGTTTATAGAGTTTTGTTACTGGACTTAAGCCACGTTCACCTGTCGACCAGCTGGACGTTCCTTGAAATTAACTCCTTTGTTCCTGAAAATGAGCAAAAAGTTGACGGGTGTCTTGTTAGCTGTCAAATGCAACTGGCCATTTTTAAGACAGTATGTAAAAGGTCAGATTCTGACTTGTGTAAAATTTTCTGTAGACCAAGTTGTTTGAGATTTTGTTTCTTTAAATAGCTGCAATGGCTCCAAGGAAGCACAGAAAAATGCAACGCTGTGAGAGACGTCCTTTACAAAAATCATGCACAGTTTGACCCAAAAAATGACAGGCAAGCCATTTACCTCCATACTGTGTGGAGCCTTCATACAAGTGGTGCCTGTGCCTCTCGTTCAGTGACAGGGAGAGAGAAAGTGTGTGGACCTTTTTTTAAGCAGATCCTGTATTGGTCTCTTGACCTGGTGTATGTCCTCTGTGAAGAGAGGCTTTGTTGCCCTCAGACAGATCGTAGCCTTTAACGCACACCTCCACAATAGTATCTGTGTCTGTGATTTTCCATTTGGAAAATTGTGAGCTTTTAACCTCACATCCTAGACTTCACTTGACACGGAGAGAGAAAGAGAGAGAGGGAGAGAGTGTAATCATCATAAGCCTAATGATACAGTGGCCTACTGTGGCTTCGCTGTGATGGCCAAGCTTCACGCACACACTTGCCAAAGCATACAAGCAGGAGTTAAGCTAATCTTGATGTCTTCCTGTAATGTGTTGACACCTGAGCATTGTACAGTGCGCGGTACACGTCACCGCTTTGCTGAGCAACCCTCATAACGCAAAGATGTGTAAGACTGCATTTCCTCAAGTCGGCCAGTCACAAACCTGCTGAATGCAGGTTCTTACATGGACTGCAACCATTCAGTTTAGCAGTGTAACCTCAGCAGCAGCTGTCATCAACACTGATGGCATGACAAATGCTGCTCACTTACTGCAAACAGTCTTAAACAGTCTTATCTTCTAACTTTCTCTGAGAGGATGACATGCCTAACAGCTGTAGATATGAGGACCATTCATGAAAATGACATTTGCATTACAAACAATATGACTTGTCATGCTGCGAAGACTTTAACATCTGGCCCTATTGCCCAGGAGCGACTTCATTGTACTGTGAGGTTCCTGCATGATGCCTGTACCTCAACTTTTAACTCATTATTCACTTTAACCAGACTCACACCACAGAGGCGTCAGAAAACCTCTGTGTCACCCCGGGCTGCACACACAGGGCTTACTACTGAGCCGAACCTGCGTTATGTGGCATCTCTGGGTGAAGGTGGGGGTGAGCAATGACTGGGTTCAGTGTTTGCTGCTGGATGGGTGACAGTTGAGGTCAGGGGTTCAATTTTCCCTCAGCTTCGTCTCTCTCTCTTTGGACTAGCTTTCAGAGGCTGAAAGAAAGGGCTTGATGAGGAGGACTCGGAAGCACTGAGGCATCTGGCATCAGGAGCAGCCCTTCCCTCCACATCCTGAGGGCCAGCAGAGCTGATCTGTGGCAGCCAGAGGAGAGAAACAAGGTGCACACTGTGATCTAAACACAGACTGAAGGGGGGTAGTTCAGGTTACCCCTTCGGTAGGTGTGTTGCCACAGAAAAGCTCACTGTGAAGAGTAGAGGGATGGAGTAAGGGGGGTGTTGTGCTAGTGTACATTTGCATAGAACAAAAGGAACTTAATCAATAAAATTGCATCATTATGTTGCTATAATTCCCATAATAACCCTCCTGTTTGCCTGTGTTGTGTCTGAGTCTTCAAGTATGAATCACAGGGGATGTTGTTAAAGTGCAAGATGCTCTCTCGCTGGCATCAGAGCACAGTGAATGTGTCAGTGCACACATTAAGTCATACTAACTTAATTATACTTAATATGATACTTATGGCCTCAGTGTACATTTAGATGAATAAGCAAGCGCGGTCAGGACTGGAGTCATCACCCACATGACCTTTTCTAAATGGAAGTGATTAGTGAAAACTAGAACATGTCTCTGGAGAGGAGGTGCCGGCTCATAGTCACTGGTGAAGGAGTAATGTTCAAATACAAAGAGACTTTTTTTTTGCAATGGCTAGGATGATATAAATTGTTGCCAGACTATTTACAGTACAGCAACAGTGTTGCACACAGCTTCTAGGACTTTTGTTTAAATCCTCTGCGGGTTGGCATATAGATTGGGATCCTTTTTTATCTATTGGTACCTGGGTGAAAAAAATACAAAGATACAAATAACACATAGGCAGAGAGTATAGTTTCACATTTACAAAACACATAGTAGTGGTGTGACTGGTAAAACAATACAACCTTTTAAAATGTGCAGGTGAAATCAGTGAATTTGATTTGTATTTAAGTGCAGTTTTTCCAGTGTGAACAGGATCTTGTGTTAAAATGTCCTGTGACGTGACATTAAGTATTGTATTTACATGTAACCAGAGAGCAGAAGTAACTAGGAACTATTGACAATAGAGCCTCAAAAACAAACAACATACAATGCTGCTGCCTTGTGTTTTTTAAGGAGGATCATCCCTGCTTTCAGTATAAAATGCTTAGAAGAGTGTGAATTGTAATGTAATTGTCTTTTAACATGATTTGTTTATATTCAAAAATACAGTTTTTAATTATGTTTGCATGATAGATTTATTTAACAAATGTCCAAAAAGGAAGCCTGGTTTCAGGCAACAATCAATTTGATAACCATGAAGGGTTTGGGTATGGGCTTGATACTTGATACTGAATTGCGTACATTATACCAGAATTTAAAACAGGCTTTTGAGAGAGATCTGAAATGGATGACAGAGACCATGTTGTTTATGTATTTGGTGAATCAAGGAGGACCAAGGATAGACCCTTGTGGAACCCCAACACTAACACTAAAGGGACTAGAGTTGAAACTGTCTGTGGTTTCTGTTTATATGGGCACTACTTTAACTGCAGCCATAAATGACTGCACAGCTTGGAGTGAATGATTTAGTTGCAAAGGGTTTTTCAGTCATCAGTGCTTTTGTTAATTTTAAGATCCACAGGATATAATGTTACAAACAGATTTTGCTGAAAATTGGACATCCTGTCCACTCTAGGAAAACAACCTTGAAGTATTTTCATGTGACATGGGTTGTACAGGACTTCAATTAACTCAAATGAAACACCCTTGACTGAACATTTCCCTGTTGTTGAGGATTTCCACCCAAAATCTCTATCTGCTTAGTAGTTAAGAAATAGATAGGATTACACCGACAGTCACTTGCACAGTGAGTGGTAATGTATTAGTGACTGTGTCTAAGCTGGATTTAAAATGAAGTGACCGGTCATCCTTACTGGAGTGTCTACTGAAAGGCAAAGAGAGCAGAGCGATTGTAGACGACAGCAAGGATTCATGCGTCGAAACTCAGGCCATGGAAATAACATTGAAGGGTTTTCCTCTGAAGGTGGTGAATATTCCATGGAGGAATAATAACCTCAGCACTCTGCACACAGAACCTCCCCTGTCTGAACAAGGAGAGACCATCATTGGAGTCTACCTGTTAGTGTTGGGTAAGTCAACCATCACATACTGGAATACAATACAACCTGAAATGTAGGGTTGCAGTTTATTTTGTATACATTGTATATGCTCTGTAGTAGAATTATCGTACCTCTTAGCATGGTAATTTCTATTATTCGGCTAAAAAACATTCTAGATTAATAAAATAATGACATATCCTCTTGGTTTCAAAATTTTGACTTCTATAATTCTGTCATGAAAAAAAAAGGCCTTTAAATCCTAGCAAGCAAAAGTCACACATTATTTAAGTCTTGTTAACACAAAGAGCTGCTGCTCTTGTCTCCAAAGACCAGTCCACTGCTCACTCAGACAGTTTGGTTTGTGTTGGAGACACTGTTTCTCTGTCGGTCCAGCGCAGTCGTGGGAATCAGTCTAACACAGAGACAGAGTTATAGAAGGGGAAGGGATTCTCTTGGCTTTTTGCCACTGTTGTTTTACTCTTACTCTATTCTTGTCTCTCTTATTTTAAAGTATATTGAAAATCACATTTTATGTTGTATATCTATGTGAAATTTTGCCCAGTAGTTGACACAATGATAGAGGTTAACACTCTAATAATAGTCACTACGCTCTTCTCACCTCTATTCTACTTTGCCTCTCACCTGTACTTCTCACCTCTACTTTACCTTACTATTTTAATCTTCTCTACTCAAACACGAGACACTCTGCTGACCTGTGCTGCACTCTCCTCTACTAAACTCCACTGTGTTGACTAACCCTGCTATATTATATTCACTATATGATACTATACTGTACTGTTTTATACTATACTATACTATACAAAATGACACTATGACAGACTTGCCGACTCATGAATACTAAACTTTAACATAACATAACAAAACATAACCATAACCTTGCACTGGATTGTGTTGCATTGCAGTGCATCTCTCTTGCTTTATATTAGAATAAATATGTGGTTTGTCTCTCTGTAGGATGGCTGTCCTGGTTTGGAAACAGTTTAGTGATATTTGTCCTGCACAGACAACGGGCCTCACTTCAGCCAACAGACTTCCTCACTTTAAATCTTGCCATCTCTGATGCCAGTATCTCAGTGTTCGGCTACTCCAGAGGGATCCTAGAGATATTCAATATCTTAAAGGATGATGGATATTTGATCACCTGGATCTGGACCTGCCAGGTAAAAGCCACACTAAGGCAATACTTTATTTTTTTTTAATTACTTTGTTAGTTTACTATTGTATATTTCCTATCAAATTTCACACCAAATCTTAAATTGTGGTGCAGTTTACAGCATTAATAATTAGTCAAATCCAAGTCATTTTGGTTTAATATAGTTTGAAAGTGATGTGGTGACTGTGCAGAGTTGCAAAAAAACGTGTGCACGCATCTGGTCCCTTTGGCCAATCTCAATTACTGAAGTACATTAAAAGAAGCTGTGGAAGTCTTCCAGTAAAGTGAGTATGCGTGTGAATGTGTATCTGCAAGGGATTATGTTGGAAGCCATGTGGGCTGGAGGTTAAACCTATAATCAGATTACCACTGTGGAGACCTTTAAATGGGAGAAACTAGCAGCGTGGCACCTGTCAACAACCAAACAGGAAACAAATAAGAGCAGCAGGATGGAAATTTGTTACATAATTTAATCACCTGCTCTTTTATTGCTGAATTATGACATGTAATTTGTTTTGAATTCAAAGACGAGCTGTTTTGTTTAATGACTAAGATTTACTGTTCATTTCTGTTTTCCTCCTCCTGCAGCCTCAGCTTGAAATGAAATAGTTGTCATACTTTAGCTTGGAATTCATCCAGGGTATTTTTCTAGCTCAAGGCTAGCTGTGGTGGAAACCATGATATCGGCACCATAGTGAGTGAACTCTCTGAGGAATCATGCAAAAACAAACTGGTGTAACTCAAACACTTTAAATCTCAGAAGCAAAACCCAAAAACCTGAGCAGTCGAGACACTGTAAATGAAGCTTTGCCACCTTTAGACTTCAGTGCAGCCACTGAGATGATCTCATCACTCAGACATCCAATCTCTGGTTTTCAGGTGAAGGAGAAATATTGGGATAGCAGTGTGTCCCCCTCGTTTCACCTTCCTCTCAGAGAGGGAGGGAAGTAAAGGAGGGAAAAGTGAGAAGTGACAGAAACAGAGTAAGAAAGGAACAGGAAGGTGAACGAGACAGGCATGTGAGAAGCATTAGCAGATTGCTGCATGGAGCATGATGGGACATGAATAGTGGCAAGCTGGGCCAGATCCTGGTGTTTTGCACCCTATGGGAGAGGATGTCATTGAATATGATAGAGCATTACGCAACCTTTTGATGTTGCAAAGGAGAAAACAGAGGAAGAACTATCAGGCCACTGTACAAGGTGTATAAATACGTTCTGATCTGAAACCACTGCTCGTATGACCCTTTGTTCAAAATCTTTTCTTGTGTGCCAAACCAGAGGCAGAGATGAAACACTATTCGTTAACATGAGCTGTGAGGATGTAATCACATGATTTCAGGATGCTGTCATCTGTTTGCACCTGGTCCCGAATTCTTTGAAAACAACAGAAAATGTTCAATAGACGAGCACTGACGTGAAATCATATGTGTCTAGACATTGGCAGTCCAGTAATCTGCCAAATGTGAGGGTGACAAAACGTGATGAGTGACAATAATAGGATTAGGACTAAGGAAGATCAAGAAAGTAATCAGTGAGGAACTTAAGTGATCCAAGTCACCTGGAAACGGCACAGCAGGGAGCTGGGTGTTGCAGAGTCAGAGCCAGAATGAAACAAAGAGGCATAATTCCCTTTAAGAAGAGCTGGTATTAAAAGATTGTCTTCCCAAATAATGGACTGAATGCTAAAAAGCTTCCTGGGTTTATTGTATTAGGCAGTCGTTCAACTTTTTCTCCCCCTGGTGTTTATGGATTTCATGGTCAAATCTATTCAGCTGTAGTGAGAGTTTTCATTGTAATGTATCAGTGCTGATGTGGTTTGTTTTTCAAAAGGGAAATGCTTTGGGTCTTGGACATTTTGGCCAAAAGGCAGGAAGAGTTCCCCATCTTGTCTCTATCTGATAAACCCCAAAGCAAAACAAACTCAACAAAGAAAGGTCTGGAACAATTAGGGAGGCAATCAATACCCACCCTGAGGCTTCAGTGACAACTCAGAGACATTTTAAAGACGTCATGTCATGACTGACCGACCCCTCTCCCTCTCTGTCTGTCTGTCTGCTTCCAGGTAGACGGCTTCTTCACGCTGCTCTTTGGCCTCGCCAGCATCAACACCTTGACCGTTATCAGCGTCACCAGATACATTAAGGGATGTCACCCAAACAAAGGTCAGCTCAAACCCCCCTGAACTCCAGTGAGAGAACATGAAGCAAACGTCAGACTGCTGTTTCTGCCCTCCTCACATTCCAGCAGCTCTTATCTGACACAAAAGTGTGTTTTTCAGTGCTAATGAAACCTTATTACCGACCTCAGCTGTGGAAGTAACTACCACTTGTCTCCAGCAATTTCATTTACATTTCAGCAACATGTCATTAAGTTAATTTGAGGTGACATTTTCTATTTTGGGTGCAACAAGAATGTCTTAATTATATGGAAATTAGGTTGAGCAACTGCCTCTGTTGTCAGTGTACAAGAGGAATGTTTACAGTGTTTGTGGTTTTTCATAAAGAAAAACCTATATAAACCTGTGTAAGGTTTTTTTTCTTTCTTTTTTTTTCCCACATTGGCGGTTAAAGCGAGCATTGGTGATATATCATTAACTGTAGTATGGGCAGCAGCTGCAACTACTGCAAATCGCAGCAGATATTGATCAAAAGCAGACATATTTAACAGTGTGAGTGTTTGTTTTAGGATTAACATCAGAATAACTAGTGTATAGTACTTAGCAATATGAGATATGCAGCTAGTAACCAATAGCAACAGAGGCACTGTAACGTTGGCTGCCATGCTTTAAAAACTGTACCGCTTTTACAGTTATGTTATATTGACATAAGGTATGGGAGCACTCCCTGGAAATAGAAGACTGACTGATTTCTTTTTCTTGCCCTGAACACAAAGCCATGTGTACTTCTCAATAGAGGTTCTTTTCAGTCATAGATGTTTGCAAAGGCTGTCGATATAAGAAAAGACCTCATTGTTCAGAGAATGTCACATTCATAACAAGTCAAGAATGCTGGATCTTTAAGTGCCTCTCACTTTTTCTGTCCTGTGTTTGCCAAAGTCAGGACGCTTAACCTTTTTAAACTGCACACAATCAAACAACTCTTTCATGATTATGGGAATATTATAATGCGTTAATGTTTCTTGTTGTGTGTGTGTGTGTTTTCGCAGCTTTCTGTATCAGCATGAACACCATCGCTGTGTCGCTCATCTGCATTTGGACTGGAGCGATGTTTTGGTCTGTTGCTCCGCTCCTCGGCTGGGGCAGCTACACAGGTCTGTTCTCATACACTAAGCAAACAGAAGAGAGAATACAACACTTCAAGCCCTGATCTGACTTCTGTGTCTTCTGTTCCCCAGATCGAGGTTATGGCACCTGTGAGGTGGACTGGTCCAAGGCCAATTACTCCACCATCTACAAGTCCTACATCATCTCCATCCTAATCTTTTGCTTTTTCATCCCTGTGTTGATCATGCTCTTCTCCTACATCTCTATTATCAAGACAGTGAAGAGCACTAACGCCATGTCAGCTGACGGTTTCCTCACCGCCCGCCAAAGGAAGGTGGAGAGGGACGTCACAAGGGTGGGTGGCTAGAGAAACAAAAATAGATTTTCGTTGGAAATACTTGATTGGAAAAGAAAAATGAGACATAATTCCTCTCCTGATAATTGTTCCCTTATGTTTCTGTCTAGATTTCCATTGTAATCTGCACTGCTTTCATCATGGCCTGGTCGCCATATGCAGTGGTGTCAATGTGGTCGGCCTGGGGTTTCCATGTGCCAAACACAACCAGCATCATCACCCGTCTCTTTGCCAAGTCTGCCAGCTTCTACAACCCGCTCATCTACTTCGGCATGAGCTCCAAATTCCGCCAGGACGTCGCTGTGCTGCTTCCATGCACGCGAGAGCGCAAGGAGGTGGTGCGTCTGCAGCACTTTAAAAACATCAAACCCAAGGCGGAGACAACACCCCCACCTGAACCACTTCCTGTCCAGAAGCTGGAGGCGAAATACGCAGCAGGAGAACTGAATCAAACCAATCCAGACAGTGACTCAGGGGTCAACAGCCCTCCTCAGACACCTCCATCTGACCCACAGGGGGTCTTCCACATCGATGTGCCCTCACACATTGAAACATCAGAGTACTGGTGTGACAGGCTCTGAGGACTGTCCCCATATTGGAATTACAAGGGGAGATTGAGAGTATTTTTATATTTTTTGGTCTTACCCATGTTAATGAACTTTATGTGTAACCTGTGTTAATAAATTATTTTCTGTTTCACGTGTGTTGACAAGACTTTTCATTTCCTGCCCTTACAAAGTGTATCCATCTGAAATGTGGAGCCAGAAATGTAGCGAGACAATAGATGCAGAGTAACATCTGGAAATGCTGAGATGTGCTTGACTCGGCTGAGGCATGCCATGGCACAGATTTCTGCCATTTCCTCTGCTGCCCATGAGAGCACTCATGCCATCACATCTCCCATGCATCCCACATAGGCCAGGAGATGCCAGACTGCGAACTCAGTCTGTAAGAAATGTGTAATTTTACATCTTCATCCGTCAGAGCGGTCATCCAAAAGCAGGCTGGAGCAACGGAGGCAGGGCTGCTCTATTTTTACTGAAAACTGTGAAAACCCCTCTATCAGTCCATGGGTGTGGTAAATTAGGACAACTTTTCTCTCCTGACAAGCTTTCAGTGGCACTAATGGCACTGTTGAAAGAAAAACGAGCAACCCTGAAATAGCACCTGATCCGTTTTTTTCAGGCAACACCAATAGGCAATTATCTACTTGAGCCGTGAAGGTTTAATCTTTAAAAAAGTTCCTGAGGTGAGTTTTTTTTTTCCTCTCTCTTGCTTTTGGTCAAAGACCATAATCGTGCACACAATGAACTCCTTTTACAGCAGCCCTTAAGACCTTTTAAATCAAAATGGCAGGCAGCTTCAGCATAACCATCCACATGCTGCATAATAGCAGCAGCTTGGGTGCCAATCTGCATAAACCAACAGGCTCTGGCCGGTCGAGCAGCAGAGGTTGAAGCAGGATTGTGGTTGTGGTTGTGTGGAAGTGTGTGTGTGTGTATTAGGGGAGGCTGTAGGGGTGCACAAGAACTGCAGACCACAGCAGCAGCAAACAAAAGCCACAAACCCTACAGTGACAGTGGATGTGACTTCAGCGTAGGTTTCCCAAACAGGTGTTTATTGGTTTATTTGATGGAGGAGGAGTGATTGCTGTGGTGAGAGTTCACTCACTCCTCTTGCTTGTTTTATTTGTCAGTGAAGAAGATGGCATGAGCTGCAGAGCAGATGAGCAGAACCATAGCTTGGTTTTCCTTCCTTATATAAGAGGAAAGATACTTCAAGTGCCAGTGCGAAGCAAATCTTCCTCCTGGGCATCTGCTTAAAACCTCAAAGTATGTGTGTGTGTTTTTCTACCCTAATAAGAAAGCCTGTCAAGCACACTAAGACGCCTTCAGTGTGCCAGCTCCTCGCATCCTCTCCTGATGGCCCCGGGTTACTGATCTTCTTCTGCCTGGGTGAAGCGCTGGGAGCCTGAAGTGGGACGGACAAACAGGGGAAACTCTGGCCCCGTCCTGTTCTCCACTTTTAATGAGCGCTCCGATCATGCAGGAGTAAAGGTCCAGGTGGAACAGCTCCGCTCTCGTACACACACACGTTGGTCCGAGCGGCGTTCAATGACAGAGTGAGGGGGAAACTGCAGCAGGGAATTAACTTTTTCTACCGCGCGGAGGATTATTGTCCCTTCTGAGGTAAGTTCACCTTCACTGCCTCACGGAGATGATGGTTTTGAGCAGAACAACCACCAACCATGCGTGAACTGGAGTACCCTGTGTTTGCTGCTGCGTGGCGTGAATGAATTATGCACTGTATAAATTATGCGTAATTGCGCGTAATTGGTGATCATGTAAGCGCATTTTATTTGTCATAGTCGTGTTTTGGGCAATTTTACTCAACGCCACGTGAGGTTTGTGCGTTTTTACCTTTGATTCACTTCTCTCCTTTGAGATGTGTGGCTCTGGTTCATTTCAGCTGAGCTGCTGAGATGTGACAGGCTGCCCAAACAAGCGCACTGTTGCTTAAATTCAGTGTTTGTTCAACTTTGTTTATTTTCTTTTTTTCTCTTTTAGTAAACAGCACCTTCCTCTTTCCCTAAGTGACTTTTTTTCGCAGAATGAATCTGGCCTTGTCACAATCATCCACACTGTACTACCTTTGATTTTTTAAAGTGATCTGTAGAAAATGATCCAGCTTTTCCTTCAGGTTGTCTAAGCCTTTATTTTGAAATGACTCATTTCCCAAGAGTAATAAGCAACAAGCCCTGGAGCTGAATTCCTCAACTTTTTTTTTTTTTGCCTTAATTTCTTGTACATTGTGTTTGACATTTCTGTGTGTGTTCTCCCTGACATTACTGTATGGTCTGAAGGACTCTGATTAAGCACAGGTGGTCTCTCTACAGTACGTCCAGCAGCACACTACAGGCTCTAGCTTGCACTGAAACCGATGCCAAGAATTAAAGCACTCCAGCCTGTTCTGTGCTTGATAAACAAATAGTGTCCCAGCAGCAGCAAGAGGCTATAGAACTGACCTTGTAGAGACATGTTGGTTCTGCTGTGTCTGATCTCTGCAGTGGTTCTTTAGTTGGCTTGTTACAACACTTGGCACATATGCTGTGCTTACAGTACCATTCTTACACCTGTGAAGGCTGGGATTTGACACCCTTTGGCAGAGGGTGTGTGCAAACACCGTTTCACTTCAGGCATACCATCTCTCTGGACCATGGTGAAAGAAAAGCCACAGCTGGTTATGATACTCAAATAAGCCTCAGTCCCCTTTGGTTCTTTGCCTCGTTGCATTTACATTGGCCACCCCGCTTAAGGAATGTGTGTGCGTGTGTGTGTGTGTGCTGCTTCAGTGCAGAGAGATTGAATCACAGTACATGAAGCTGTTTGGGGGGTAAAAATGTGAAATTTTCAGTCTATTATCAGTGATTATTTAAAGCTGCTCTGAAGCACCTCTCAGACTGAGGTGCAGACGTCACAGGTGTGTGTGGTCTACATGCGTGTGGAGAGCCCACTGTGTGCTGGCCTTTGAAATAGATACAGGCAGCTACTGCACATCCTGTTTGCATTATAGCTGCTGTATACCTGTGACACTCCTTCCAGGTGGGATTCTCGTCCTGCATTATCAGCTTGCTGGTGTTTGTGCACCAGAAAAGAAATTTCCTGCCATAGGTGAAAATGTTCATTTCACTGTGGGCTTCTTTGTGCAAAACAGCCGGGCCCTGTGTAATCGCAGTTAACATTGTATTGTGTGTGTGTGTGTGTGTGTGTGTGTGTAATCCACGCTCTAGTGAGAATTGAGTTGCGTTTTAATTCCTGAAACTATGTGACCTGTCTGAGCTGCTGGGGTTTCCACAGAGTGACTGAAGTCCATGCAAGTCCCTGCAGTGGAATCACTTTTATACACTTTCTCAGGGTTAACTCCCGGCATGTTGTCGGTTTGTTTTATTTGTGTCCACACCCTGCTGAAATGAGATGTTTGAGATGCTTAGTGTGGTGTAAAATAAAGCTGATTTCACCACAGAGGAGAGCTGAAGCTGTGCTATAGGTACGACCAACATCTTATCTCATGTTTAACACAGGTGTATGCAAAATATACAATACCCACACAGTAAATAACCGGCCCTGTCTGTGATTCATGGAAGTGGTAAGTGGTGAGTCTGAAAGCCCTCACATTCTCCAAAGCCATCTGAGCATGTGATAAGTTATCCCAGATCTCTGTTTATTTTTTGGTTACTTTGGTTGAATGTGTGGGTGTGTGTGTGGGTGTGCATGTGTGTGTGTGTGTGCATGTGTGTGGGTGTGCATGTGTGTGTGTGTGTGCTTGTGTGTGCATGTACAGTATGTGTGTTCCCTCTACTGTACAGGAAACTCCCCACAGTGTTTGTCAAAGGATATCATTTGCTCTGCATTTCATTTCTTGCAGGAGGCATTTAGAGCCTCAAGCTGAGACACAAATGAAGACGTCTTAAAATTATTGTCATTTTTTTTGCACATTTCAGTTTTTCCTACAGTAGTGTCATGCTGCTCTTGAAGGACTCCTCAGTGTCAATATGAACAAAGACTTCTTTTGCAGTACAGCCCTCTGATGGGGAATATGGTGTTCATGGTTTTAATACTTCCTCGGAGGTGAATGACAGATGACTGTTGTAGTTTGCTTTCTCCAGTGAAGTGCGCTGACTCACCTCTCCTGTGCTGCAGGTCTGACTCCTGTACTGTAGATGTATATATCTGTCCCAGCTTGTTCCCAACCTCAGCTTTCTTCCCCCGTGAGGACAAATTGTAGTCCTGAGTGTGCAGCAGTGATTTCGTTGCCTGTCAAAGCACAACACTGTGGAAAAATCATGTCAGTGCTCATGAATGTCAGATAAAAATGTTGAGCCGCATCAGGGGAAGTCCTATCACCACCAGTGGCTGCTGTATTCATCTTTACCGTAGCATGATATGTATGCTTGCTGTGTGTATTTGTAAAGTTACCGTGAGAAATAATCAAGCTCCTCATGTAAACCTAAGTTTGCCAGTACAATAGAGAATTGTGTTTGGAAAAATCCCACTAAGTTACATCATTAAACCGCACACTAATGTTTACCAGCAGAACTGTGGTGCTTTAAACCAATATGAAGATGATGCAGCACAGGATGCTATTGTTGAGGAGACTGTTTATGATTCACTCTTGATTTTTAAGGAGTACTTTGACATTTTGGAAAAAGTATTTTGCTTTTTTGAAGATCGAGTCCTCTCTCATGTCTGAAGTGCAGTGCAGTATAAAGGCTAGAAACAGCCAACTTGGCTTCATTTTAAAGGTAAAATTTTCCCACCAGCACCTCTGAAGCTGGTTGGAAAAAGAGTGTTTGTTTGTGACCTCCAGGCAACACACTCCAACACACTGGTTCAGTTCACTTCAGTTTTTGTGCAGATGAAACAAACAAGTCATAACATGTTTACTACTTAATCGTACAGACGCTCTTCTTCTTTCCAAGAGTGATGTTTTTTTTTTTTCTAAATGACCTTGGGTGTGTTGAACTCATTCATACACTGTGGCTGACTTAAGAATATTTCCTTAAAAAGTTTTTTCATCAGGTTGACTAAGCTTTTATTTTGAAATGACTGATTTTATGAGCTCAATAAGCAGCAAGCCTTAGTGCGGAATAACACAACCTTTGTTTAGCCTTATGCTAAACTAAGCTTCCCAGCTGCTGGCCACGGCTTCAGTCAGCTTCATGTTTATTGATGTCATGTCGTCATGCAAGTTTCAGCCTGGAGGTGAAGATGTAAATGTCAGTCAGAAGCGCATCACACCAGACCCTGTTGCAGAGGTTGCTGTATGATCACATGTTTGCACTTGATCAGACTGAACCTTCTGGTGCGAGGCAGCAGTGACAGTGACGCCGCTCTCGTGGGTGGTGCAGCATTCCTCTGTTTATAGTGACGCGTCAGTCTTCACCTCCCCAGTCAGGAGCTCGTTCCCTCAGCAGGGACTGAGGCAGCTCTGGTGGTAGTTCATCCTCCAGCCTCTGTAATAAGCCTCAGACTGAGCTGATCTAGTTCTCAGCAGTGCTGTCATTACCCCAACAGACCTGCAGCGTCTAGACTGACGTCTCACCGACCCTCTTGTGTTCTTGTTAACACAGGCTTCAGCTTTGATTTATATCCTAACATGGGTACAAGTTTTGACGGACAAAGAAAGAAGTGGTCTGTCTACTGTAAATAGACTGTATTTCAAACTCAGATCCAGTTTGATGTGGTTGTTGGTGTCAAACAAAGGGCCCATCTGACCTAGTTTCCCGCTCCTTACGCATTAAATTACATCTGTGTGTGCTCTCTAATTGAGTCTGACTCCACAGGTCCACAGATATTAGTGGGAGGACTTTGACATACAGTTTTGTCTCAGAGCCCAGATGTTCACTGCTGAACTTCTGAGAAACTCCTTCAGTCTTATGACTCAAGTGGAACAAGACACACTGACCCAAAGTGAAATACAATCAAGGTGACAACATGTGTTACTAAGAATATTTCTATATATTTAACTGGTCACATTCACAATGTGACTCATGCAGCTCCTTGTGTGTTTCCTCTGTCCACAGCCTGCCTGCTGTTTATCCAGCAATCTCTGGAAAGTGTATCTCAGTGACACTAGTTTACTCTGTATTGCCTCCAGTTGGCTCTGCAACACTTGTCACACTCAGAAATGTTGACAAAAATGTCCAGCATTACTTTCAGCAAGTAAGCAGGAAACAGGTAATGGGTTTAATGAGATGACAATGAAATTCTTCTCTCTCTCTCTCTCTCTCTCTCTCTCTCTGAGGTTGTACAAGGACATCTGGCCGACCTGCTGAACCAGCACACCACCCATCATGATCAGAGCATCACTCACTGCCATCTGCCTGGGTGAGCAGCCCGTCTGTGTCTCTGCAGGAGTACGCCGCTGCTTTTAAATATATCACCCCTGACTACAATGTGCTACATTTCCAAAATACTCTGGCTGCTGTCTCCTTCGCAATCAATTTTCTCTATATCCACACCATCAAACAGCAGCATAGGAGTCTGGTGTGTACAGTAAACACGCTGATGATTATGTTACTTTGTCTGCTATTAAGTGAAACTCCGTCTGCCTCTCCCGCAGCGCTCCTCCTGTCCTGTGCTTGCTGGGCCAAGCCTAACGGATCAAAGAACAAGAAACCAAAGCAAGGTAGACATCATCAACATGCAGGCCTGTAATCTCTGTCAGTCCCAGAATGATTGTCTCCACTGTGCTCGACTCTCTTTAAAACCATAATGCTTACTATATTTATACTCGAGCTGGAAACCAAATTATTCAAGAGATATAATATTATATTTTGACTGTGGAGGAAGATGAATTGCCAAGCCAATATGTGGAAGTAGTCTGTTTCATTTCACTACTTCTGTTTTAATGTTACACAGAATCTGCTGATTATGTGGTAGAAAATAGTGAAACAATGCCCAAAGTGATATTATGGGATTGCTTGTTTTGATTTAGGAAAATGAAGAAGAGAAGTGTATATTATATAATCTTTTACTGTGTGTATGCATCTCTCAATATCAACATGAACTTGACTCACTCTGAACCACGTGGCTCCTCTTCCCTGATCCTTCCTCAGCTGTTCCAGACATAGAGTGTGATGTCAGAGCGGGAAAGATCAACCTCCCGGAGTTCATAGTCAGATGTCCGGCACACTGTAAGGAGACAAAACAGCAAGTCTACGGCACAGGAGTGTTCGCCTCCATCTCCAGCATCTGCAACGCAGCCATTCACAGGTAAACAGTGGAGACATGGATGAGACTGTAAAGCTTGCGTGTGTCTCTTGAAGATTTTTCTGATAAAAAATTTTGTGCCCAAAGCGGCGTCATCACCAACACGGGAGGAAAGGTGATCGTGAGGAAGATGGCAGGACAGAACATCTACAAAGGCAGCAACTCCAACGGGGTGCGCTCTCTGTCTCTGCCAAAGTGGAGGGAGTCGTTTGTCGTCTCAGGTATTAATGATGAAGTCAATGATGTTCAACACAGTTCTGTAGAAGTAGCCCCCCAACCAACAGATGGCTCTGTTGTGTTTCAGTGGGAAAGCCCAAGAAAGGAGTCATCTACCCGTCTACCCTGGACTACGTCCCCTCAAGACCAACCTACGTGAAGACAAGTGAGAGGAGGATTATTTTTATCTTTCATCCTTTACATGACAGTGTTTAACAATGACAGGACATTTCTGATTAGCACCCAGTGAAGCATCAATTTGCTCATTTGTTAGACACCTTGAGACTTATTGGATAAAACCTTTGCATGTGTGGACAGCATATAATTGTTATTTCAACAGCATTTCATTTACAATATTTTAAAATGGAAAAATATCACAACTCACTCTGAAATCAGTGAAAGGTGATCCAGATCTAGACATCTAGACATCACCATCTATCTTGGGACAAAAGATTAACAGACAGTCGTCTCTGCGCTCAACTCTGGCATGTTGAACTTCGCTCAGGTTGAACGAGGAGTCGCTTCACTGTAGTCTATTGAAGAATGTCAAGAATGCATTACGACACAGCAGTTACTGGAGACGCTCTTCCTCCCTCGTCCATTCATCTTCTGCACGTCCGCCTCCACCTGTCGTCTCCTCGCAGGTCAAAAGGAGGCCAAATCCCCTGTGGTTACCACGGCGCTGCCCACGACAACCGCACCTGAACCCACAACAACAACAACACCCGAACC
>OMNW01009242.1:58490-78144 GCA_900303245.1 Selene dorsalis
TACAACACCCGAACCCACCACCACCACCGCTGCCGCCACGACCACCACACTGGCCCCCACCACCACCACCACCACAGCACCTCCACCGCCACCCACCACTGCCAAAGCTCGAGCTGCTCTGCACAAAGTTAGAGACGCAGGTGATTTCAACATCCTTTTTTTTTTTTTTTCATACATACATGTACAAACAGTCAAGTCTTTCCTCTAAGGCAATGGATCCATGTATGTTATGTAGAGGATTGTGTGTTTACTTGGATGCAGGCTGCAGTTAACGGTCCAGTAACACTGATCCACACAGAAGATCCACTGCAGCCAGCGTGCCCCTGTCACACTAACAACATCAGCAGCTCATAACTCGAGTCACTCTTCTTCTTTTTTTTTTGTCAGAACAGGCTTTCTGACATGAACCCACGAAGAAGAGTGATGACGATAAATGATTGTGGCTGGTAATTACAAGTCACAGCTGCAGTTATAACAAATTACAGCTGCTCTGTGATGAAATTCGTTCGTTGCTGTTGGGCTGCTCGCCTGACTGATTTAACTGTATGCGTGATCACCAGACCTTTCGTCACTTTTATTAAACGAGAACATTATCAGACCGTTATCATCTGCCCCGTTTTGGATAGAAATGCAGCTACAGGGAGTAGACAATGCTGCAGTATCTTAAGGTATGTGTGTAAATGAGATGGGCTGTGTGCCGGACCAGCTCCCAACCATTTCTGTCTCCTTCATTATCTGTAACATTACCTCTCTCCTCTCCATATTGGCACTCTGTCTTTTTCTTCCATCTAGGCAGCAGTCACCCGTACCTTTCCTCTGTTGCAGCTTCAAGTAAGTGAAGCGACGGAAACAGGGGTCAACAATGTTCTTTTGTTTTTGGGTGGCATAAAGGGGTGCTGCGGTGTTGCTTAACACTTGAGGTGTGCAGGAGTATGTGGGGTGTTTGCTGCACGTTAGTCCTTTGGGGATAGTGTGCATCAGGGTTCAGTATGCATCCTATATTAAAGGGGTAGCTGGTCCTGTTTTCAAAGCAAGTTTGTCACAATCCAAGGCACAACTTGTGTATTTTAATAAATCAGTTCAGTTTGATTGTTTTAAGCAAAATAAACTTAAAACAGTAAATCCATGACCTGGGCTTCTGGTTAATGCTTAAACCAAAACTTATGTTGATTTGCTATTTTTCGTAGCTAATTTACACGTAAATCAAGATTTTTGTCTAAATTTGCCCACGTTGTGTTATTGGTATAGGACAGTCACAAAATGGTCAAGGAAAGAGTCCCGGCCAAGGTATGTCAATATTCTCTTGGAAAGTCCTTCACACCAAATACAGCTCCTCACATTGAACTAAAACCATGGCATTTCTCCAAAGTATTCAGAGGAAGTGCCTATCCGAATAGATTCCCACATCGAACCAACGCAGGTAAACCAAGCTTTGATCTTCATGTGTCCTTTTCCATTTTAACTTTTCTTTGCCAGATATTGTCTCCTCTGCTTTTCCTTTCTTGTTTTACTGCACTCATACACACAAACTCTGCATGGTATCTGTTCTGTTTGTGCACAGCTGCTTTAGACAACATGTGCGAGTCTGCTAACACAGGGCCGGACCAGAACGCTCTGGAGAAGCCCAACTTCTCTTTAGACTGTAACATCACTGAAAAACAAGATTCTATCAAACATTTATTATCTGTTCAGTTTCAGTCTAGACTGAAGATGTGGACACAGGGAACAGATAGTCTCAGTCCTCCTCCTCTTCCTCCTCCGTGTGTGGTCCCTGAATCTATCAACAATAGCTTTTAAAGCCTGTCAGTCACAAAGCCATCACTGATCACATTCGCTGCACAATCTGATTCATAGTTTTGTTCCACATGTCTACTCAAGTGAGGTATCTCGGCTGTCTGCCATCAGAAAATGAATATATCTATCTATTATATCACTGTGAAATGTGTTAAGATCATCAAACAGTAGATACTATTTTAGTTTTTCATCTGCCTGAGAAGATAATGTAATGAATGTTGTTACATGTTGTCTCATAATTTTACTGTTTTCAAACCCAGGTTTGCGCAGACCAGAGGCAGGGTCGGCTATCAGGAGACAGCTATCCTCTCCAGTAGGCCCAGGTCAGCCTCGTCATTAACACACACACACACAGTAACAACCAGGCAGATGAGGGGGAACTTAGAGGGAATGCAGGTCAAGGGCAGGAAGGGGGACAGATGTCCTTGTTGGAACAAGAATCCAGGAGACGTAGCTGCTGTAAGTCTGACCCTTGTGTCCACACCCATAAGCCCCTGTGATCACCACAGGGTCGCTACTAATCCATTTCACATTCCTTTCATGATGATCACCGTTCTGTCATCAGGCACATGCCCTTATTCATGTTTTCATTTTCCAAGATGAAAAGAGGCAAATGAAGCCTAGTTAAGGCCTGTAAACACGCACAGCATATATCCGTTTGTTTTTGATATCATGCTGCGGAGAAAATGCCTTCAGCTTCCCTCAAAGCAAAACAGCTGGGCTGCATTTATGGATGGAGCCCCAGACCTGAAGCTCTCTTCTGCCCCCCTTCTTTCTGTCTTTCCTCTCTATCCCTATCTGCCTGTTTCTCATTGCTACAAACAGCTTTTAACAGGGTTCAGCCAGCTCCACCCGAGCGGACTCCAACCATGAGCCAGTCCAACCCCAGTAAGTACCTCCAGATCCTGGGGGGAGTCCTCAAAACTGACACACTCTGACATAGAGAAGTAGATGGGTCTGATCAAACGGGGGGGCGACTGGGGCAGTAAAACCCTGGCTGAAATGTTTTATAAAGCTGCACTAATGTTTACCTTCTGTGGCATGCTGTGGTTGAATGCATAGTCAGCCGTCTATAAATGACAAGCGGAAGCACAAGAAGATGCTCAGCTTTCACTGTGGCCAATATGAAAAAAATGAGCAGTAAGTATGTTGATATGCCTCAAAGATGAGGGATGATGTGACATTGTTATCCAGAATTCATCTTGTGCCATATCACCATTATGTCTGAGACAGCAAAGAGCTCTCAACTTTCTCTTTTAGATAAAGCCATGATGAGAAACACGCTCTGTCAGTACTGTAATAACATCTTATGACAGATCCCATCTGGTGTGGCCTCTCCCACTCCCTTGTAAAAGCTTGCTGAGAATGAGATGAAAGCAGCAGCAGCACCAAGTGGCCCTGTGCTGCTCCCAGAGAGATGCAAGGTCCAGTCTGCAGAGTTGGAGGATCTGTGTCCTGTCAGGAATAGAAAGCTCTCACCATTCAAACCAGGCAAAGTTTGGCTCACTGAGGAATCCCTTCTGTTTTTGCTTCTGTGGAATGTAAAACCATGCATCGCTAAAATAAGACAGTCGCATATCCGTTTAAGTGACGGATTCGATTCCTGAAATGCAGTGTGAGCTGCTCCAAACCAGTGCATCATTCATCATTCATTGACTGGCCCATTACTGAACAGATATGTCTGATCAGTGCTGAGAACAGCCACTCAGATCTGCATCTTGTGGATAATAATGTGATGCTTTATTGATCGCCTCAGGGAAATTCTTTATGTCTTAGGTCAGAGGTCACAGGTCAGGATCGGCTGCACCGCAGCGCCCTGACGCCGGCAGCGATTCAGTGTCTCTCTCAAGGACACAACAGCACAGTCAATGCTCAGAGACTTTAGTGTCCTGACCTCTGATTTATGAGTTAAAGGGTTTCATCCCCTGTTGCTTTGCCACTCAGCTAACCCAAACAGATGTTCAAAGTTATTGCTCAGCTTTATGGAAATGTTACAATGCAGTTTAGCCTCACATTTGTGATGAGACGTTCCTACCTGACAACCACAGAGCCTATGTGAAGGGTTTGTCTGACTGTTGGGTCTGTGTTACCCCTCATTCTCATTTGTCTTGTCTTTTAAGGTTTCTTTATATAACTTGTACACAGTCTAATGTATAAAAGGCTAGATGAGAAAGTGTCAGTGTTAGAGCACACATTTGGTTTATATAAATTACTGGAGAGACTGCCTTCATTCTTGCAGACATATTGAAGCCTAAGCTACAACCCAAGGTGAGGATCAGTATCCCTGTGCTCGGGGTGACCTTATGGCCGCAGTGACCATTGAAGTGGCTGTGATTGGGAGAGTTAAACTCAATCCTTTTAAAGCACCTGTTTCATCAGAAATAAAACAACAAGGCTGTCTGCCCTATGGTGCTGCGCCTTTGACCAGCAGCAGATTAGACTAATCTCTGCGTCCTACTATCTACACTGTCCCTGGTTTGACACCAACTTTAGAATAATACTCCCACGCTTCACTGGACGACTGGCTGGGCTCTTCCAGCCCGTCCCAGTCAACAAAGACCATGCTCGCTAGCTGCCACTCGATGGGAACCTCAGAGCACAGGCTGTGTGTTTGTGTAAGCGACCCATCCACCGCAGGGAGGGGTTAACTGGAGTGTGTTGTCATGGCTCAGTCAGTTTAGACAGATGCAATGCACTGTTATGGTTTTGCTCAGCTGTTTGGGCTTCTGCAGTTCAGTCACGTTTCAATTAACGAGTCTGGTCGATTAAACTAAAATGGAGTCTGACTGCAGCAGGTAGAAAACAGTAAAGGTGGAAGCGCATTCACATCGTCTCAGAGAGTTGACCTTTCCTTTGTCTTTTAAAAATGCAGGTAGAAAAACAAAGGCTTCACTAAAAGAATCTGTAGTCGATTGTATGTTCAGCGTCTGTCTCAAGGCTGAACATCTTGTGTATACCCCACCAACAACGTGGCAGGTTGAGTGGAGGCGACAAGTATGATTCTCCTTGGTGCTCGTCCTGAACGCAGCTTTCTAATCTTCCCCTGCACAGCTTTTCCCAGAAGGGATTGGGCGCCCCCCTCCTTCCCTCGCCCTGATTGGTTCCCTGGAGCTCGACGACCAGCAGGTATCCAAGAGTTGCTCATTGGTCTTTTAACAAATCATTAATACAAAGGGCTGTGATGAATGTTCTAATGAACTAAAGTGAATCTGATATGGCTTCAAGATTTGCAACGACAAGTTTTCTTCTCTAAAAGCATTCCACGTTTCACTTAATATGAGCTTTTAATTTATTGATCAGACGCCAGTGAGACCTTAGGAATAAAGTTCATCTCGTTCATTAATTCTCCATGATAGCCAGAAACTATTTGGAAGAGTTTGTTTAGCCTGTGGGCATCAATTACAGTAAATTGGATCTACTTTGAAAGCATTTAATTTCAGCACCCTAAAGTTAACCCTTGTAGTTGCTGATGCTTCCACCTTCTCTGCTGTGCATCCAGATATTAGTTATGCAGTTCCAGACTCAGGATACACATGGAGCGAGACTGACACACCTGAGATCACAGGTAAGCCAACCTCCTTCAAAGACAAGCCCATGAAAAATTGGTCTGTACCGCCCCCATTCACAGTGGAAGGTTACTACACCTTGTATCCATTCAGGTGCATGTGCATGATTGATACAGTTTGGTATCTGCAGACCATGTACTGTATATGTGTTGAATTGGAGCCATATGTAAGTACATGCACTCTCTCTGAGGACACTGTGTTTACATGCCATCTGCCTGCCATATGAGAAAATGCTACGAAGTGTGGAAGAAGTTAACATAATGTAGTTGTGGCATGCGAGAGAGGGATTCTGGTCATTCTGCACACAGCCATTGTTTTCAATGGTGTGGGATTGGTTGGGAAACATGTGACCAATCACAACCATGGAAATGCGTGCTTGTCTCTCTGAAGTTCATTGTGGGAACTAACAGGTTTCAAAACATCCTCCTCTAGCTCCCGATCACAGGCCTGATATCTCAGAGTTTGAGCGCTGGTATTATAACTTTGGACCGTACCGTAAGTGTTTTCCTATTCTCTCTAGTACTGGGAACTAACAGGTCCTGGGGTCCAGGCTGTGTGTGTGGATTGTGTGTGGAACCTTTTTTTTTTTTTTTTTTATGTATCCAGACATGACCACAATCTGATGTTCCTGTTTTATTTTGTGACACTGTTTTATTTTTTTACTGTTTGATTTAGTGTTTAAATGAAATTGTTTGTGTCATTTTGCCCCTTGATTTGTCTTGTCTCTTTATCCAACCTTTATATTGCTTAATGCAGATTTATAGAGACCGTGCCCTAACAAATAATAATTCAAATGTATCCATAAAAACTAGTCAAATATTATGCCATGATACTTAAAGGAATAGTTTTACAGCATGGTAAATATAGTTGAGTTAAATGAGTTACCTTAGCTTAGCACAAAGACTGGAAACAGCAAGCTTGTTATGAAAATTGCCTATTATTGTATTTACTTTGGTTTTTGAACAAATTTTCTTAAGAAATACAAAGAGGTTGTCAGTGAACTTTACACAATGTCAACACAAACAGTGGCATGTTAGCAGAGCAGCTGCAGCTTCAGCAGGCTGCTCCTCTGTTTGCCTCTACATAAGACGCTTCCAGGTGCAGGAGTGTGGAGATGAAAATATTTTGGGCATAGATCCCCTTATTCAGTGAAGTTACCAGTGCAAAACATTTGATATGTAAAAATGTACTTTGGGTCAGGGGATAGTGTTTGTAAAAAACAATTGAAAAGTCATACTGTGACGTGTGCAGACTAGAACATGGAACATAGCTCTCCCCCTATGGTTCATGTTATTATGCTAAGATAGGCTAACCATCTGCAAGGCAAGGCAGTTTTTTTGTATATCCCATTTTTACAAACACTTTGTCTCAAAGGGCTTTACATAGCATCATGACAACATCCTCTGCCCTCAGACCCTCACATCAACTGAGGAAAAACTCCCAAGAAAACCCTTTTAACTGGGAAAAAATAGGAGAAACCTCAGGATGAGCAACAGAGGATGATACACAGACATGGGATTGCTATTGAACTTCTTGTGTAACTGTCTGCAAGAAAGTTAACAATTGCATTTCTCAATGTCATTCACTGAATGGCTTTGGAGGGAAAAGACATTTGGTTTGTTTTTAGTCCAGCATTCACACTGAAAAAATGCAAACCGCTACAAGATGGCTGACAGACAAGACACAAAAAGGACATGCACGAAGCAGATTATAGGCCGTGGTGCCATGTGTTTGATGACACGGTAGAGAATCCAATCTAAGCAGAACGGATACGGTATGAAAAACCAAGTGGTTGCACCATTTCAACCCTGCACCACAAAAATCCCACCACACATCCAACCAAATGAAACTTGCAGTCAATGGGAGCCGGCTCTAACCTCCATGGTATGTTAACAGTTGTTTCATGTGTCGTGTGTCACAGTGTTGCATCGCTGATAGTGTCTTTTACTTTTAGCACCCAGATCCAGTGACTCAGATGTCAACCGTAAGACACCTCTGGATACAACCCATACTAGAGGTGAGCAGTGGTCACCATGGCTACAGACACCTGTTTGTATCCAGGGAGGTGTCACCTTGGACATCTATCAAGGGATCCATTTATTTACATTCTCCCCAGCTGCCCTAGCTTTCTAACAATGACTAGAGCTTACAAAAAAGTTTTGAAATTATGATGAAATCTAACCTTTTGCTTAGCTACCATGGTGACCGTTGGTAGTTACTCGCTGCTTTGTGTAGAAATGTGCTAATGCTGAGCTTGTATGATATTATCTATGCAGTGGAGCCAGTGGATGCCTGGAAGCCAGAAGCAAACCTTTATGAATCAGGTAAGAGAGCTTGCGCTGCAAAATGCTTGTTTATCTGGCCCCCGAAAGAGACACTTTGCCAGTAACACTTCATTTCTGACTGTAAGTACCAACCAAACCGAGGCTATCCAAGGAAAACGTGTGGGTTTCTGTTCAGCCTGTAATTGAAAGGATTTAAGTGAGTTAAAGCCAAATGGCATGCCTGCTTGAGGGTAAAATCACTTCCTGTTTGCCATAACTTTTGCCACAACAAATACTGACTGACTTTTTGGATCCTTGCAAAGTGGGCAGCTGCAAAACTCTTTCAAGTTGCTTCTGCCAACAATAACCTCTCCTGATTTGTAGCAAGGGAGTAGGACGTAGTTTCATGTTGATACATAAACCACCTTAGATGGTAAAGGGGTAATGACTTTTCTGTCCACCATGGCATATGAAAACTGAAAAGGTCATGAGATGTCAATTGAAATTTTTGAAAATGTTTACTTTATAGTATGACACCGAAAAATGTCCAGGTAACCTTATTTCTACTCTAAAAATGCATTTCACAAATTTCAGGTTTCGCTTTGAAGGAGCAAGAACCAGTACCCAGAGCACCTGAGCCTGTGTCACAGGGAAACATAAGTATGTTGCACATCAAAATATCAAGATACTCCGTGTAAAATGTATGTTTACCTATGAAAGGTACCCTGTGAAATTGTTTCCATAAACAAACTGGAATTGTGTCCTAGACGCTTTTTTCTGAGTTGTTTAAAATTACCATAAGTGGAGGAGCATGACACCTCCGGAATATCACCCATGTACTTGAGCACACGTGTAGAAAACATTGTTCTGAACTTCTGCTTGTGGTCAAAGACTCCACAATCTGCCTTTTATCTCTACGTTTCTCTATGTTTACACTTGTGCCAAGTGTCAAGGATGAAATAGTCCAGATTTCACATTATTATGGCTTTCAACAAATGCATTAGCAACACACAAAACTCAACCTGCAGTCACCTTGTGGTGTTTGCTGTCTCTGCAGATTGTAAGGTGGACCTGGCCTTCCTGATGGACGGCAGCTGGAGCATTGGGAAGCGGCGTTTTAAGATCCAGAAGGACTTCCTGGCTGAGGTAGCTCAGACCATCAACGTGGGCATGGCTGGTCCCATGATGGGCATCATCCAATATGGGTAACCTCACTTCTCTTGTTGTATTGTTATGTACCGTTTTTAGGCAGGGGAACATAATGAGATTGCCTCTTGTTTTGTCTGCAGGGATGACCCTGTGACTGAGATCAGTCTGAGGGGTCACTCCAACTCCAGAGAGCTGAAGTCCGCCATAGATAAGATTGCGCAGAAGGGAGGCCTTTCCAATGTGGGTAGGTGACCCACTGTTTGCTGCCAGCTACTGTAAATGCCTACAAACACAAGTGTGAAAGGGAAAGGGGTGCAATTATCGCATGGTTTACTACCCAGGCACATTTTCACATGCGAGGATAGAATTAAATCTAAATTTGCTGCGAGACAGTGCTAGCTAAATTACAGTGCTGCTTCTGTAAGCCCTGTTTTTCCTCTGCTCTGACCAAACGTCTCTTGGTTTTTACCAGCCCACGGGGGCCGCCTTTCAGAGGGCAAGTGCTGTTTTTCTGCGTTGGGTAGTGCGTCAGCATGCACCCACTGCCACATATGTCTTTATGACTTGCTAAATTTTGCATGCTGATACAAATACATGTTGTTTGTGTTCGTCCAGAGGCGCTTTCTAATCATACAACAGAGTGGCCGTAAAATCCTCTCTAGTCCCCCAACAGAGTCTCCTCTACTCTGACATTGTTTAGACCGCCAACATTTCTATGACACGATATATGATACAATGGCACTATTTCTGTGGAAGCATTAAAATGAAATATTGCACTTTACAGAGAGACGTGTATTATTATGTACAAAACACACAGGCAGTAATATGAGGTTTTATGTGGCATACAGTATTTTTTAGGAGGATGCGTCTCTGTATGCTGGTCAGGAAAAACATCTCATTTCACTGCATGTGTATAATGAGCACTTGTAAAAAAAAATAAACATTTTTCATATGCCTTTTTTTCATTTCATATTCTGCAGTCTGTGCATATTTTTATTCACATGTTGAGTAACAACTTTGTGAATAACTGACCCACTCTCTCCTGTATGTCTTCAGTTCATGTCTGTGCTGAAACCACTGACTCTTTGAAGAGTTTAACCATCTCCCTGCTGCCCTCTGGTGTCTTGACAGGAAAGGCCCTGTCCTACATCAATAAGCAGTACTTTAGCGATGCCAATGGAAACCGAGGAGGAGCTCCTAACGTGGCCGTGGTGCTGGTGGACGGCTGGCCCACAGACAAGGTGGAGGAGGCGTCTCGACTTGCTCGGGAGTCTGGCATCAATATCTTCTTTGTCACCATTGAGGGCCCTGATGACAACGAGAAACAAAACCTGGTTGAGGCCAGTTTTGTTGACAAGGTGGAGTATTGTCACAGAGGTGTGTCAGTGCCTCATCAGAAGATGCCTGTGTGAAACTCACTGTGTCCTTCGTCCCACAGGCTGTGTGTCGGACAAGCGGCTTCTTTTCTCTGCCTGTGACCAGCTGGTTTGCCCTGAGGAAGACCGTGCAGCCCCTGGTGAAGAGAGTGTGTGACACAGACAGGTTGGTGTGCAGCAAAACTTGCCTCAACGCCAACGACATCGCCTTTGTCATCGATGGCTCCAGCAGCGTGGGAACTGGCAACTTCCGCACCGTGCTGCAGTTTGTGGCAAACGTCACGCGGGAGTTTGAGATCTCTGACACAGACACCCGGGTGGGGGCTGTGCAGTACACCTACGAGCAGAGGCTGGAGTTTGCCTTTGGCCAGTACAACCACAAGGCTGAGCTGCTGAACGCCATCAAACGCATCAACTACTGGAGCGGCGGGACCAGCACCGGTGCTGCCATCACCTACGCTGCAGAGCAGCTCTTCAGCAAATCCAAACCCAACAAACGCAAGATCATGATCGTCATTACAGACGGCCGCTCCTATGATGACGTCAGGGCACCTGCACTGGCTGTCCATCGTCAAGGTGAGAGGTCAACCACAACACTGTGAAAAATAAGGAGTAAAGCACTGACTGTGAATTCACTTTTGTAAATCATCACTGAACAAGCTAAAACACATCTTGCAGCTGCTTAACACTTAACACAACAACAAGTTACACACACTGACGTGTCAGTCAACAGCGAGGTTTCATGCTAATCTAACAAACACATAACAGGCCTGTGTGTGTGTGTGTGTAATCTGCTGTCTCTCCCTGTGATCCAGGTGTGATCGCCTACTCCATTGGCATCGCCTGGGCAGCCCAGGACGAGCTGGAGTACATCGCCACAGATCCCGACAAGGAGCACTCCTTCTTTGTGGACGAGTTTGACAACCTCTACAAATTTGTACCCAAGATCATCCACAACATCTGCCAGGAGTTCAACTCCCAGCCCAGAAACTGAGGACGGACGGGTAGAGGGGAGGTGTAAAGAGGGACATCTTGGTGGGCCGTCTTAACAGAGCGCTGATTGTAAATTTACTCACTGTTGAACCATATGGTGGTGCTTGATTGGCTGCAGCTCCCTGTATTTGAGCAGGGAGGGGTTTTGAATTTAGGTGAGGATTGTGGGTGTGGACAAATCAAATCTTAAAGTGAATCAGCATTTGGTCTCATACATGATAATAATAGGTTATAGTAAAGGGTTCGCATGCACAGTGACATACTGACATCTCATGGGGTGCCAGGTTATAATCTGTTGGTGCCAACAAAGACCAGAGCATTCATAGTCATTTAAAATAATGGTACCACTTTTTATTAGGTCACCTCTTGTAACGTAAATAAGAGCTTTTTTTTAAAAAAATAATTCAGGTCATTTATATGGTGTTTATCCCTATTTAGCTCTTTTTTGTCAGTTTATCATCCAAACATCCAATGGACTGTTTGACCTCTGACCTTGTGGAGAGAAGCTGTAGAGCATCTGGATCAATCTATCAACACCTCGTCAGTGTTTACTAACTGCAGATTTGCTCGACTGAAATTGTAACTAGAAGCTGTAAAAAGTAAGTGGCATGCTGGAGGAGCCAAAGGGAAATCTTTAACAGCTTGGCAACTCAAAATGTCAATTAAGTAAATGATTCATTTGCACAAATAATAAATAAATCACTTATGTACAGCTTACCAAGGCTTCACTGATGGTGACTTATTAGGAAGTGGGACCAGACTGATAAACAAACATAAAGCTGCCTTACTGGGATATGGTGCTTGCAGAGAGATGTAGATTTAAAGCATGCCTAGCACTTCCTCTTTTGGCTTTACATACTTCATAAACTTAATAATATGGTGCTTTATATACAATTCTCTGTCAAGAGGATATACTTTCTTAGAAATGGTGCATTTTGATCTTCCTAATAGGAGAGATTTGTTAGTAGGGACATTGTTAAAGTTCCTCTCCATGACAACGGAGCTGGTATGTAAATGAGGCTCATGTGCAAGTCAGCAACAAGGAAGTGGACTTGTGTGAGAAGTAAGGAAAGAGGAGCTTGTATATCTTTGTACAGAGTGACGACAGATGTTAGACTTGCTTCTCAGAAATGAGAGCAGCATCTTGTCACTCTGGTTTTCTAATTGAATGGTTGCTTCTAACATTGCAGGCATTTCTGGTTTGTTTAAAGAGTATTTATGATTTTCTCCGTTATGTCCTGTTGTACATATGCATATTAAAAGCCTTCCGCTAATAATGTTCAGATAATTGATCAATATTTTTTTTTTTGCAGTTTTTAATAAAATAAAGAAAATGAAGAGATCTTTAAGTGTCTGTTTTCTCCTAAATGTTTGCATCAAAGTGTGTTAAATCTGTACACACTTTAAGAGAAGATCGTTATTTAATGTCCATTGCGAATAAGATTGACGTCATTAAAGTAAAGCCATGCAATGCCCTATATCTTTGGGTTCAGTGCCAACAGAAACTGCTAATAGCTCATTAAAGATACTTTTAATGCCAATGAAAAGCCAGCTTGTTAAAATGTGAACAAATACAGTCTTAACTTGAATGACCGCCTCATGGTTGTACACATCCGCTACACAGCCAAGTTTCAATAATATGGTCACAAGCTCCTTCTGAGTTACAGCATCAACAAATGATCGCAAGCATTTTTGCAGAGCAGTGAAGCTGACCTTTGGGTATTAAATTTAACCCCTTAAATATCTTCGTGCTATGACATATTTCTGCTGAACTGTGTCATGATGAGCGAATGAATTTGAGTTGTGATGAAAAATGTGTTTTAGGAGGTCTCGGTGACCTTTGACCTCATATTTCCAATCAGTTCATCTTCAAGTCAAAGGAATTTTTTATCAATGCACGCAGGTATTTGCGGAATCCATGACAAATGGTTACAGATTAGTTATCTGCACAGAGCAAACAGCTTTCCAAGATAGTTAAATGACCAACCTCAGAGCCCAGGCACTATTTTACAGCAGGTTTTATTTTGAACATACTTTCATATACAAACCAGTGACTGAGAAAATGGCTCATTTGAAGCTGTACTCTACATGTACAACATCTTGATTGATTTGTTTTTTTCCACCCAGGATCGATTCCTCCTCACACAGTTTACAATGAACTGGAATCTGCAGGACATTTCTCTTCCCTCTGTGTTGGATGCTTAACTCATTGTTTCAAACAGTCCTACAGTACTGCACTAATTTCCTGCTAAACACTGGACTACTGTAAATATCTGGACATGATACATCACACTGTAGTCAAGCATGTCCACACAATTGGGGAAAAACTACATACAGTACAAGCCATTTAATTCAAACAAGAGCAACTGGCCAAAATCAATTAGTTATTCCTAAAATGGACATCTAGAACCAAGTCTGAATTGTAATTATATAACCAAGATGGTTTACTTTGGACACATATGTTTGTAATCTTACTTCTGAAGTGTACAATTACTTGATTCTAACAAACAGGCATTATAGTTAATGGTCTGTATCTACCAGCTTTGCCTTGATATGCACAAAATTGATTCCCCAACCACACTTATGAAAAAGGAGCACTCAAACTCACGCTGCACAGTAATTTTTAAGACTGAATATATATTTTGTTTATTATAAGCATTTGTAATTTTACATCCAATGTTAAAATTGACAACATTGTGACAACCAGCTCCATTTCTCCGCTGTCCCCTCCCTCCCTGTTCCCCAAAAACAAGCTTGTTAAAATAACAATTTCAAGACCTTTTAAAGCAAAGGCACATTTGTCAATACGTGTTTTAAAAAGGAAAATAAAGGCAGGCCAGCAAGCAGTCAGTCCGGGAAGCAGAGAAGAAGAAGAAGTGAGAGGCTTCCACGGCAGCTCCAGGAAGTCTTCAGTACCCCACATTTCTGGAACAACACAACATGAAACCTGACTTGGAGTAAAGGGCCCAAGCCCTGGTTTGTTTGAGGTCAAGGGCCCGAGGGATTTGGGGTGAGCGTGAAGTCACAGGGCAGAAGACCGGCTTGAAACCTCATTTCTCCACTCCACACTCTTTAACACTTGTCCTGAGCCTCCTAGCTACTGGAGGGTAAGTTTCAGTCTGTCTGCAGGCGGCACTGTAGCCAGTCACACCCAGGCCTGCCTGGATGGTAGATGGGGGACTTGAGAACAGTTCTCCTCCTGACTGGCCTCCCTGCTGACCCTTTCTATGGAGAGTCACGTCCTGTTTGAGGCTAGCGGCTACATAGTCTGCCAGTCCAACAGGAAACCAGTGGGCTGTGTGAGGTGGGACTGGACCCATGCCTGAAGGCCCTTCCCCTGCTGTGTCTCTATTGGTCCCTGATCATGGGAGGCTGAGTCAGAGAGCGGGGCTGCAGGGAGAGACGCAGCTCCGCGTCATACAAAAACCTTGGCGAGAGCATCTGCGCCAGCACTGGCAATGTAGCATTTAGAAGGATGAAACGCCACATCATGGATCGACTCCTCAAACTTCTTTCTGTGAGCCGTGAACTCCTGGATGCAGGTTTTACTCTCCAGGTTCCACAGGCGGATGGAGCAGTCATGACCTGAGGAGGAGACGAGGAGTTACAAGTGGAACAAGGCTTTGCAGGCTAGATTGATTTTACTTTGCTTGGATATGTAAAGAAGTTGTAGTGTTGTATGGAAGATTAAGTTGTAGACATCCATCAATGAATTTGTGCATAAGATAGTAGTTAAACTGGGTAAAAGAGGTACTCACTGCCAGACATGAGATAAAGACCGTTAGGATCTACAGCTAAGCTGGTGACAGCATCCAGGTGGGCCACCATGGAGTGAATAAGCTTCCCACTGTTGTTGTCAAAGAACTTGATGTGTCTGTCCTCCTGCGCTGTGATGGTGATGGGAAGAGTTGGGTGGCTGAGGACCTTATTGATCTGACAGGGAACACCTGGTGAAGAACAGATGAGCACATTAACCTTCACACAGCAGGGGAGAGGCACATACACTCAACTGGTCAAATTCACTGTCAACAAATGCCTCATCTGTGGATAAACTTGTTTTATGATTTTTAGACTAGAGGTCAGAGGAGAATCTCACTGATTAGATGTCTGAATGCTGCTCTGAGGTGTTTTTCAGTTCAAGTAACTCTTCATGTGACCTGTAAATCTTCATACCACTAAAAGCATTAAGTTCAACCACATGTCACGCCACTGTTAATGATACACTTCTTTCAACATACCTGGCTCTACATTGGACTCCAGACTGAGGACCAGTTGGCGGGTCTCCATGTTGAAGAGGCCGATCTGGCCGTTTGTGAAGGATGTGACCAGGTGGGCTGGTTCACTGCACACCAGGTCGACAGAGGAAGGGACTCCAAGTTCTAATGCAGAGAACAAAAAGAAAATATATAGTCTGCAAATGATATAACATTTAGGTAAATGAAAAATCATGACACATGAATCAAGTCAGTACTTTTGTTTTCGTTGAATACTGCGAGGGCGGGGGAGGTGGTGTTGGCGTCCCACAACCTCACAGTCCCGTCTGCAGAGCAGGAAAGGAGGCGCTGGTGGGCGCTGCTGTACACCAGACCCCAGACAGAGTCGGTGTGTCCGCTCAGCGCTCCACGCAGCACTGATGGGTCTGTCAAAGAAAAGACAAGACAACCCAGGTCAGTCCATATGTTTCCATGTGGTGTCTCTCAAATCCAGACAAAACACATGATGTTAAATCGTTACCGTAGGAGTCATAGGGGTCGATGTTTGGGTTGGGGGTGTTCCAGCACTGAATGGTTCCGTCAACCCCTCCACTGAAGCACTGCTCCCCTGTGCTGCTCATCACCACACTCAGTACGGCGCCCCTGTGGTTCAAACAATGATGAATTTTCAGGACCTATCACCTTGTTTCTTAAACCAACAATAAAAGAGAACGTGCATGTGTTCTTACCTGTGGGCCCTGAAGGTGTAGATGGGCTCCACATCTAATGAAGTACTCCTGTGAGCAAAGAGCATGTTCATTAATGTGCGTGTCAAAGATAAGATGTGAGATAACAGGCATGAAACTGAATAAAGCTTTAAATGAATGAACAATGTGTTGCTGGGCCACTGGTCCATTAATTGCTGTGTTATTGTTATAGTCACAATACCCTTGACTTTAAAATGACTCTAAAAATAGACCCATCACTACAGACGGTGTGTGGGCTGCAGAGTTGTGATGTGTGATGTGAGTTTGGGGGAGCGATGTTCTCACTTCTTTGTCACATGGGGACAGTTTGCTGAAGCTGAATGGTGTGACAGCGCAGAAACAAAATGAGCTAATACTTATGGGACTAATCAAACTACAGAGCTTTTCTTTCTAATGATGCTCGCCCTACATTACACACACTTCCACTTCCTCCTGAGTGTTTGTGTCTCTGACAGAGAGGATGATGGGGGATTGGAGAACTAGTCAATGCAATAGTAAATCTAAAATTGCTCTTTTGCTTCTTTCACAAATGAAACTGACAGCAGAAATCAATAACAGATTAGGAGTTTTGTCATTTGAAAACATTCTTGGTAGTGTTCATTGAATGTGAAGATATTAGGGCCGTCTTCGACTAAGGATTTTAATAGTCGAATCTGATTCGTCAGATTTTGCTTTTAGTCGACTAATCGTCAAATCATGTTGTTTTTTCCCTCATTGATTAACAATGTCATTTGTGTCTTTTTCTGTTCCAGATAAAAGAGTTAAAAGCCCCAAATAAACTATTTTAATTTTTCAGTTGGCATAAGATATCAATAAGAGAGATTCTCCATCCATCCTTTTCCTTATGTCACTCATTAGGCTGGCGTGCACGCATCACTGTCTCACTTTTGATGACGGTGTAGTGATGACGAGTATAGTCCCATCGTTGTGTGGGCATGAAATGCACATCAGTGCTTGTATAGTCGGTTCAGGGCCAGGGGTCGAGTGTCACAGCACCATGGACAGCGCTGTTTTTGAGAAGGGGGCGAGCTGGTGCTCGAGCATCCACTGTGATGTTAGTATCAAAATAAGCTATATTATTAGAAAACAAAGACATTCTATGTAAAATCAGATGTTCAGCAGGAGTGAGCACCCCTATATATTCAAAATGGTACGATCTTGTTTTCATATCCACTTTTTTGCGACGATTCAACGTCGAGGTTTATAGTCAAATCAGACCTCTCTAGTCGACTATTCAGAGACACCCCTAGAAGATATTCTTACTTTTTGGCAGGAGCGGTCTTTTGCAAGTTCCACATCTTAAGTGTGTGGTCCTCTGAGGCGGTGACCAGGACGGGCTCCACCGGGTGGAAGACCAGAGCACGAATCCCATCAAAGTGGCTCCGCAGCGTGAATTTGGGGTTCCACGTTTTTCTCATGGCATCCTTGTTGTTGCCAATCTGTGAAGTGGAGATCTCATCAGAGCTCAACATTCAGCACACTTAGTGAGATAGTGTTAATTTTCTGTAGCAACAAATCTGCTGCATTCTGTCTTTCTTACTCTCTTTAAGTGCATTTTATTCATTAATGCTCATTATTTGTTTTCATTCACACTACTCTTTCTGTGAAAACCTGCCTACAACTACACTAAAATAGGCCTAGTTTAAAAAAGCAAGCTACAACCTACTCAGGTTTATTTTTATAACCATGTGACTTTGACACAACTGTTGTTAATATGATGTCAAAAAATAACTGATATCTTCCAGTGCTACACTTTCAAAGCAGCTTCCTGTGACACAACTTTTAAAAATAGCTATTTGAGACACAAATGGCAAGTTTCCAGCACATGATGTGGCTGTGGTAAAATTGTTGTGGATTACAGGAGGGAGGTGGGATGGTTGCTTCTCATGAGGCTCCAATGATTACATGAACAAGAACAGTTTCCTTTAGAGTAATGGCTCTTCCTACTCACATCGTATGCCAGGCTGTCGGCCTCGTTGGCCACGGTGAGTCCGGCCAGCTCCCCCAGGCCCAGCTCACTCTCCATGGCCTCATCTGTGCCCATGATGAAAGACTTCCCTGAGGTGGGTGGGAAGGTCAGCGCTTCAACTGGGGATAGAGCAAACATGTAAATAACTAAACTCACAACCACTGTTGATAGTCCAACAAAAGGTTCATGTCAGTTTTTGAATAGTGTTTGTGCTCAAGCACCTTCATCTGGTCGGTTCCCTTCGTGCTCACGCACCACGTTGGGCCGGGATTGAGGAGTGGAGGGAGGCTGCATGTGGGACAAGTCTTCTGCGTCTCTCAGGTTAGCCAACATGTCCTGCAGCTTAGACCGGTTTGGCCCTGTTTAAGTCAGGTCAACAGTGTTACCAAACAGTTATACAGCAACGGACAGCGAAGAGGAAAAAAAAGAGGTAAAAAGTATGAAAAGAATAAAGTATGTTATTAACTGAGTATGAGCTGAAAAGAAGAAAACAGAATGCACATGGACAGAAGGCAGTGCTGAAAGGGAAGAAAGTAAATCATAATTAACTTGATGAGATTATGTAGTATGTAAAAGAAAAGAAAGTAAAGGGAGGTTGGCAGCAGAGTCCTTGTTAGATGAGTTCAAGAGGCAGAAAAAAGTGTTGAGGCACATTTATCTCTTAGTCTGGGTTGTGTGGAGAGAGTAATTGAACATCTGGAGCTGGATTTTAGGCCAGACAGAATGTAAATGTATATCTACATGCATTTTAACATGTGCACCCTTAGAATAAAATCTTAACCCCAGTACAAAGAAAAACTGTACATGAAAGATACAGCCTGAAACAAACCCCAAACAGATCCTCTGAAGGTCTCCTCCACACACCCACAAAAGTGATAAATCACCAATTCAGCATAAAGAACAAAAATAGATTAAATCAGAGTGAGGTGTTAAAAAGAAGAAAGTGAGATGAACTGACTCAGAGCAAAAATTTAAAAAAGCAGCAGTAATGCAGAACTTGAGCCTTTTACATGCTGAATCTAAGAGCTCTCAGCCACTGAATGAGTGTGAAGTGGGCTGGTATTCAGAGAGCAGTAGTATTCAGCTGAGTCACTTTACTGAGTCACTGTAAAAGCCTTAAATTGCTATCAATTTCCAACTACAGAAAAATACTTATTACTGTAGTATCAACATGGCTGACAGATGAGGATGAAGATGACGATGGCGATAATCATCTCATTATGATTGGAGAAGATACCGATGTAGGAAACAGATGAGCTGTCCCAGATGGGACACAGATGGTCATCACAACTAACTTCCACATTTATCTTTTGACAGTGTGGACAAGATGAAGGGAACATAAATGAAAAACATTTAAACATGACAGAATAACATGCATCAAGCATTACAGTTTATTTGGGGAGGACGACAATGGTGACAGATCTTGTCTGCAGTACAATGCAGCAGAACAGGAAACAGTGAGTATGAGACGACAGACAAGAGGACAGAGGCATAATAAGTAGCAGCTAGAAAAGGAGATGAAAAAAACAGTGAAGATGTTTTGTTTTTGATTTGAGGCCTTTTGGCTGAAAGTCAGGCTCTAC
>OMNW01009243.1:0-22502 GCA_900303245.1 Selene dorsalis
GGTGTTGTTTGGTCATCACCAAATTACCGTAAGGGTTCACGTTTCACCGTCCGCAGCTGAAACGTCTCACCGGGACCCACGTGGATCACGGAGATGACACACCTCCACCAATACGCGGCATAATTTCCTGCAGGTGTGAACTTTGACACCTTAAATGACAAGTGGAAAAGCGCTACTTGTTGACTCCATGTCCAAACCGGAGGTATAGGTTATCACCACCGCCACCAGTTCCACACACACACGCACTCACGCACACGTACCCACTCGCGCGCAGTCAGCTTACCCCTCCCTGGTCTCTGGAGAATGTGAGCTGGACGAAGATCACCGGGAGCGCCGTCATGAAGTCTGTCATCTGCGCAGCGGCAGCGGGTGCTCTCCTGTCCGGCAGAGAAACAGTCCCTGGTCACATTGTTGCATTTCCCTTGTGTTAACACAGCTGCTCTGTCGCATTGGCCTGTGTCTAAGTGTTACTAGTACATGAGTCGAGTGTGAGAGTGGTCCAGATTTCGCCCCACACGGATCGACTCTGTCACACGCCCTGCCCACGAGTCTTGGAGCAGAAGTTCACTCCTCCTCTGACTCGTCACATTAGAGCAGCTTCCCTGACGCACGCTGATGTGAAAGACTTTTTTTTTTTTAAACTGCAGACAATAAGCCCTCAAATTATAAGAGCCGAAATGCTCTGTGAAAAGATAATTTATTATCTACTGGCCTGTTTACAGTAGCTTGTGTTACTGTTTAACACAAGCGTGTCTCAACAAATGCAGTTGATTACAGAGACCCAGAGGAAACTGTGGGATTGTTTCTGCAGTCTTTTATGTTGCACTGCAGCAGAGTCAAACACAGTACACTGCAGAAAAAATCACATTGTTACACTTCATGATCATCATTTTTAACTTAACAGTGTGACTGGGGCCAAATAACCAACCATACAGTGCTGCTAATGCCCCCAAAGGGCCCTGTTATCTTCAAGGGGAAGTGTAAATGTTAGAGGTTGTAGTGTCGGTATAAAGTGATTCCAACAACTGATTGTTTTGTTTGGGTAAATACGCAACTAACACACAATATGAACTTGGTAACAGAAAAGGGTTTTCCAATTACATTTTTCAGTAACAAGTGGTGTAAGGGACAAGAACCTGAAATTCAGCACTTACAGTTAACTAATCACAGCCACAGTGTCACTTAGACATTTTGCTGGTTTGTCGTCTTATCAAAGGTTAGATGGTAGGTTTGGTCCGTCCTTTAAGCTATCGCACAGAACAATTTAGAGTTAATGGTTAAAACATTAACTGCCATGTCACAGTTACATTTAATGTTATATGCTGAACAACACTCAAGAGATCATTTAAAGAAAAAAATAGTAAGCAGAAACTTAAAGGACCAGTGTGCAGGATTCAGTGGCACCTAGCGGTGGGGGAGCACATTGTGACCAACTGATTGCGATCGATATTCCTGATAATTCAATCCCCGAAATCCTACGCACCAGCCCATTAAGAGAACATGGCTGAGCAGAAACTGGGGGAAAAAAGCTAATTTTAAAGCAGCTGTGACTGTTAATACATAAGAAAAAAAGCTGTTTCTAGGTCTGGGTATAGAAGCATCAATATTTTTGGGTACCAACTGGATGTACCAATTCTGTTTTAAATCAAGACTCCCATCATTGGAGCCTGTTATTTTATTCTTCTACTTCCTGCACAATAGTTTGTGTGGGTTTTTATTGAAAAACATGTATATTCCACAACGTAAGGTATTGGAATAAGTATAGATTTTTATTTGTATCAACACTGATATCAATATACAGCTAAATTATCAAATTCTTGAGGACTTGTCATTTCATGTGGATTTTCCTCCACTCAGGACCATGTGGGTCTGTAGGTCTGTGGGTCTGTGGGACTGTGCTGGCCTAGCAGGCTCTCCAGTCTCTGACTCAGATCAGGCAGCAGTCCCTTCCAATTTAAGAGCAGCCAAGGAATCAGCAGCTGTTTCCTCTTCACCCTCTTCCTCCTCCTCATCCTCATCATCATCTTCTTCCTCCTCCTCTTCATCTTCCTCCTCATCCTCATCTTCCTCGTAGTCGTCATCCTCTCCATAGTCGTCCTGTTGGTCTCTGCCCCCAGATGCCAGATTCTTCCAGTAAGAGTCATATCCCGACGCTCCATCGTAATAATCATCATCATCGTCGACGCCAGCCTGGCGGCCAAACTTCAAGGTACGAGCTGCAGAAGACACAACAAAATGGAAAATTCATTTACTGGTGCAGTGATACCAAAGTCAAGGGATGTACATTTTGGTAAATTGTGTTCATGTATTGTAGTTTCAGTTTATTTCATTTTTAATAAAAGCACATTTTAGGATAGTCCCAACGTGTTCCTGTGTATTACCACAGCCCCGAGCTCACAAAGTTCCTGAAAAATGAATCCCCATGACTAACGCAAAAAGAACATAAGGTTATTTATCCACAAAATTTCTAGAATCTTGAAAAAAGTTTTCTAACCATATAAACAAAAAAATATATATTGAACCCATTTCGGTGAGTCCCTCCTCCTTGTCCAGGTAGCTGGAAATAACATTTTCCATTGCTGATATTGATAGTTTTAACTTTTTAAATGTAACATAATAGGAAAACATTGCAAAAGATACAAAATGGCAGTCATTTTTGGCAGAACATGGTCGTTAATTATTGAGTGTTATAATGTGACAGAATAACATAAATAAATACTATTGCAACAAATCACTGATTTAGATGATGTAATTTTACAGAGAACATGTGAAGCTGCTGAGTGGTAGCTCACTGGAAAACATTTCAACTCTATTCAGCTGTTCTGTTTTTTCCAGTTACTTAACGCTCCTATTGTCTGTACTATACCAGATAATGTAAACGTAAAGTCCTTTGTGAGGAACTAGAGCATCAGATTTATTATAAGATTTTCAACAAAGCTCTTTGAGACAGCACAGGGCTTTTTTATCTCCAAACTTGTCTCACCCTTAAAAAGAAATAACAGCTGGGACGGCGTATAGCTCAGTGGGTTGAGCAGGCGCACCATACACAGAGCCTACAGTCCTCACTGCAGTCTCCATTTCGAATCCCGAAACCGGTGGCCCTTCACTGCATGTCATTCTCCCTCTCTCTGCCTCCCCATTTCCTGTCTCTCTAAACTGTCCTATCAATTAAAGGCAAAAAAGCCGCCCCAAAAATATATATAATAAATGAAACTGGCAGCAGATATCAGTGTTATCATGAGGCCAACAGGGTCTATGTATTTTGGCATGTTGTTTAGTTTCAAATTAGTGTCCTGATGAACCTCAATAAAGCTCAATCAATTACATAACACTTGACATCGATTGTAAAGCAGTTCTGTTGTAGTACTTTAAATGTTACTTTGTCAGATCACAACAAACTGCAAGAGTGAGGAAAAACCAGACCAAACTTATTGTGCTGGATTTTGTTTTTCGTTTAAGAACAGATGAAAAATTTTGAAGAAATTCTTGGGTGGGGGTCTCATCTCTAAACAATGCCCCAGTCTTCACTCTCTGTTTTGTTTTTGATATCATGTTTCTTTAGGGAGGATAAGAAAACTACAACTTCCTGCAAAAAGTCAGTTTGACTGGAATAAAATCAGCTTTCATTTTGTCCAAACATTGTGGGAAACTCACTGGACATGCTGAGGTCCTTGGTCTCCTGTGTCTCGTGGCCGCACTTGGGACATGGTGGAGCTTTGCCTTTCTCCTGTTTGAAGACCTTACTCTTGGCGTGGTCATCACAGTAACAGGCCTGTGAGGACAGAGGGGAACTGAGGTTAAAACTTAAGATTTAAAGCCTTTTTGTTTGTGTTACGACCTCTGCTTTTCTCTAGTTAATGGGTCCATCTGTGGATCCATGGAGCCACCCAACTAATCAACCAAAGGTAGAAGTGACACCGAGGTGAAAAGACCGGACGTTCACTGAAACTTCCCATCTTGCCCGAAGCAAGTGTGCAGAGCTTATAAAGCAGCCATGGGCAACTTATTCCACAAAGGGCCAAATTGGTTAAATTGTGTGCCTTTTGGTTGGTTGGAACAAAAACCTGCAGCCACACCGGCCCTTTGTGGAATAGGTTGCCCTTGCCTGTAATAGAGTCTTTTAAAAATGTTTCCAAATTGTCATTACAGCTTATTGTGTGAAGACTGTTGAGCGACGATGGCAGTTTTATCCTTTTCCAATGCAATGTGCTACAATAAAATGCACAGAGCATAAAGGGTCTGGACATTTTCTGAAGCTTCTGTTTGTCTCTTTCATATGGTTTTATTTTTGGTTTAAAATTTGGGAAAGGATTCTTGTAACTGCCCAGGCTTGTTTAGACAAGGCGGGTCATTCATCCACACATAGACATATATAAAGGCGTCCTTTCTCTTGCATTTTGTGCAGAGCCTGTCCCCAGTGTTCAGAAGAAAAGTCATTCAATGTACTTTCCCAAACATCTTCCACACTGACCAGCTGAGCAGTAGCAGAGGGACTGGTCATCACACACTGGTTTTTTTTTTGTTTTTTTTTCTGTTTCCATTTTCACTTTCTCTTCAGTCTATTATGTTCATCTTCCTTTAATTGTTGCACTGTGCATTTGGATGTAGAGAATACCAGTCTTACTAGACCTCAGAGAGAAAGTCATCTTTTCCACTGAGTACATTTCTTTCACTCTGACCATCTACTGATAAAGGCTTGGAGACTCAGTTTTATACCAGCATTTAGTTATAGTTTTGCAGTCTGATAACTTTAACAGTTATTCTTACATAATAACCTTTCAATGCCAGACATAGCCGGCTTATTTACAGTTCTGAGATCAGGTAGCAAGTGTTGAGCTTAACACTCCTCTAATCCTGTGAAATGAAAACAAAAACTATTTTCTGGCAGCAGTTTCATCTGGGTAGTCCAGTTTTATCTGACCCGATCATAATCCTGCTGCTCTTCTGATCTATCACCATCTCAACAACATGTTTCCTGTGTACCAGAGATACTTCCCCTTATGGGGTAAAGCGAAAGCAAATGCAAATGAAGAGGAACTCTCTTTGTACAAGTTGTTGGCACATTTGTGTTCAGATGACCTGAAAAATGACATTGTAAATAAACAGTTTTGGTACCGTCAGCTTCCTCCCTTGGGTTTTCCAAAGTAAGGCCTCACACTTATGGAACCCGGAGATAAAACTAATATAGCAGCCCCAAAACGAATCCTTCTTTCATGAAGCTTATTTTTTGTTGAAACTGTTTATACAGGTAGTGATTCATTTATATGGTCTTGTTGGAAGCTGGGATTTCTGTTTCTATTATTTTTTCCATTCCATTTTTATAAATGAGGATAGGTCAAATTAACACTTTTAACACAATACAGGTCAAAGGTGATAATAGAGTTGTCACCTGTATGAAAACTGAACACTTTAACCTTCATGAATGACAACTTAGAGCGGACTTGTTTTATCAGGCTGCATTGCATTTACTTAAGTGTGCTAAATAAACTGTCAACTGAGCAGATGTTCTCCTCACCTTACAGCGCAGGCACGAGTGTTGTCCCAGTCTATTACAGGAAACACCTAATATGAAATGACACAAAAGTCAAAACAAATAGTAAACAGTCAAGGTTTCTCTCCTGCACCTGTGCCCTCAAGGTATTATCCACTGCAGTGGATACACTCTCCCATAACCTCCAAAATGGCAATGAATGGTGATGTGAAAGGAACATTCAATGACTCACACTTGAATGTTTCTGCCTGAAGGACTTGGCAGCTTGCCTGGTGTTCAAACTGATCATCCTCACACAAGAAGTTTTGACAGAAGGAACAACGGAAAATTCTTCCTCCTATTCAAACAGTTAAAAAGAACCAATGTAAACATTTAGTGTGACACTGATAGGAGAGGATGAATTTCAGTCGGGTCAGAGGTCCTACCATGATCCCAGACACCGCGCTCACACTCGATGCAGTCTGCATCAGTCAGGGGACACGCACAGGCGTGAGTGCTCAGACATTTCCGACCGTGACACACCCAAGCTTCACAGAAGTCACATACTGCCCCCTTATGAAGAGATTTATGAAGGTGAAACATTAAGAGTTTGAAACTTTTTTTTTTCTAAAAAGTCTCTGAACAATTTTTAAAACATTAATTAATTGAGCTTGGTTTGCGTGTGAATTTAAATGTTGCACATGGCTGCTAAATCCTGCTGATCTATAAAAGCAAATGCAGAAGAAAGACATACACTGATCATTGAGTATTGTTCTGCCGTTCATAACTGTGCACCCTGCAGTTGTTTTGTATCAGTGCTCTGGCACTACTTGGTCATTGTGCTACGTCTACATCACTCACGATGTATGTGTTATCTCCACTTTCATTAGACCCTGGAACTTGACCAATGCATTACCTCCACATCATTCACAGTTATTTTTATTGCTGCTATTATTAAACTCCCGTACCTACTTTACTTATGCAACACTGCAATACCATTCAAAGTACATGACAAGTGTGACCAAAGGTTAATCAGAGGTTATTCCTCTCCACTGATAAACAACAAATATAATAATGACAAGCACTATGGTGAATATAATTGATACAAAACTCGAGTGCTGGAGTTAAATATTACTTGCACAGTCTCATTCATGTAGTGTTATCTCATTCTCGTCTGTATAACATGTCTGTAAGAAATTGTGTTTTGGGTTAAATAACATGCTGCATGAAACACAAACATGACACAATAAAAACAAACTTGATGGATAACATTACAAAAACATGATCAATAAAAATGTCTTACATTGCTGCAAACCCACGTGTCCCCATGAGGACTGGGAAATGAGAATGTTGCATACTTACCACCATGGCCATCCCAGTGCTGTGGACCCCAGGATGTTTGATGACACAGTCTGATGACTTCATGCACTTGGTCTTGCCTAACATAAACATTTGAGAGTCATAGTTTTGACAACTGACAATAGAAGAGTGGAAAAGCGTTGCATTGCATCACAGTGTCGGTGCTGGTGTTGTGGGGGATATTTTCTTGGCACACACATCATCAACCTCAAACTGGTTTCTTGAATATAACTATGGGTTCACTGGACTCAAATGGCCTCCAGTCACCAGATCTCAGTCTACTAGAGCATCTTGGAGATGTGGTGGAATGAGACTTTCGTGTCATGGATGTCCAGGCGACAAATAAGCAGCAACTGCTTGATGCCATTGTGTCAATGTGGACCAAAACTTCTAAGGAACATTCCCAGCACCTTGTTGAATCTACATCAAAAAGAATTAAGGGAGTCTCCAACACAAGATATTAGCAAGGTGTGGCCATTGAGTGTATGAATATATGAAAACAACCTGTTTGTAAGAGTTTATGTCTTCAGGAGGAAATGAATGCATTTGGGTCTGAGTGCCACTGATGTCAGAAAGGATCAAGACTGATTATTGGATCATTGGATTCAGAATAACAGTGAGAGAAAGCAGACTTACCACACTGAGCGCAGACAGGCAGCTTCTGCACTGAGTTACAGAAGTAGCAGAAGGCTCTGTTCTTCTGTTTTCTACCATGAGGCATCACAAAGAAAACATGTGTTAGCTGTGTTAACTGTGACACTGACAAAATACTTGTAACTGTATCTGAAAAGGTGTGAACACTGATACAGTAACAGACACTAACCTCTGGCATTTGTCACACTCCTGCAAAACGGATACAATGCAGTTAAAATAGGAAGCACTAAGGCTATAAAACTCCAGACCAGCACCACTCACAGATATGGTCGTGTGTTATCATCTCACCATGTTGGAGTTGCAGGGATGTTTGGCCACATCCACATGTTCCCGGTTGGCTCGGCTCTGTTTCTCTCGCTCTTTACGACTCTCCGCCTTTTTCCGTGCACCGGTCTTCTTCTTTGGCATCTCTGGACAGGTGTTTACCGATGAGCTGTCCGCAGGTTTCACGTCACGCGACCTGCGAAGACAAGTATAGACCTGATGATGGAGAGGCAACAAGCTAATCTGCGAGCTAGTCGGCTAACAGAGGATATATCCGAGTTATTTTAAGTCCTGTCGGTAAAAGGTAAGCACAGAGGGCAGCCAGGGGAGTAGGTGGCAAACGTGTGTGGTGCGTTTTAGGGTTTTCATGACGAAGTTTGTAACATTTAGAGTCACGTCGGTTAGCTGTAGAGTTATTAAACACGCAGTCACATGGTGATTAAATGAAACCGGAACTGTCTCTATGTAACAGTCAGGCTTTTCGGCAGTTACATTAGTGCTCTTGAATGTTACAACACAACTGTCACGACAAAATGTACAAGTCTTATTTAAAAAAAAATTTTACCGAAAGGATCAGCTCAGCACAGCAACAGTGTGGCAGTCCGGTCCTGAAATCTGACCGACTGGAAACGCGGGCGATTCTTTCCTACGGGCTCAATGGTTCCGTGCACACCCAGGAAACTCAACCTTACTTCAACCAGACAATATCTAAATAAATACACATTTAAGGTTGTTATGTCGGTCCTTTATCAAGCTCATATGTATTATTTGCATTATTTTGTATCTTAATTTAATTTTTCTTGACATATAAAACCGGAGGCTGGAAAGTCTCTAACTCTACAGTTCATGCTTTATAAAGATATACCTGAGAATTGTTTCTATTATAGATCTTAGTGAACTGTTTTCTAAACCTGACAATGTTTGATAATTTAAGTGCAGTTAGAGTTCTGCAGCTGTTTGTCTGGTTGGTTTTTTGCATTAAATGTTGTAGTGATGTACAGTTTGTCAAAGCTGATACAAAGCAAACATCTACAGCACAGACAGTAAGAATGTGCTCGGATGTGTAGGAAATGCAGACACATAGATGGAATCACAAAACAATGTGTTTATTCTTAATGCAAAGACGATAAAGATACTGATTAACTGGCAAATGTAGTCACGTTTTGTTATTTCTGTTATTCATTCATTCATTCATCTACCTTTAGTGCACCATTAATTATGACAACTTAAACATTAACGAAACCCCGGGCTATTTTAGATAACAGTTATAAGTGTTTGTATTTTTGTGCCAGTGGTTTTCATGCTGACAGTTTTAGTTTGTCCACATGCCACAGGGCGACAGTGGCACCTAGTCCACGCCTAGGTCACGTGCTAAGGAGCGGGGAGCCAATCCTAATGGAGCAAGGGAAACAGCTGACTGTGAACAACAACACACGGTGTCGTCTTTTCCTGCAGGTATACTGTTGTGTAGCGGTTGTCTCGTGCACGTAGTTCACGAGCTCTTTGGGCTCCTCGTCTATGAGCGCTGGTGTTTGGCCCTGGCTTTTCCTCCCAAAAGATTAATGCATTTGCAACTTGTGGCTCCTTTTAGAAGAGGGAGGTGCTGCGAGCTTCTTCAGTGAGGAGGACGCCCGGAGCTCATCATCTATCCCCAGCCAGCCCGCCGCGCAATGGCACCGTCCCTCATTCGAGCTTGCCGCAGTCTGGCTCTCTCGACGTGGCTGCTGTCGTTCTGTTTCGTCCACTTGCTGTGCCTGGACTTCACGGTTGCAGAGAAGGAGGAGTGGTACACCGCCTTTGTCAACATCACCTACCTGGACCCCGTCACTTCGGAGGTCAAGACTGAGAAAACCGAGTGCGGTCGGTACGGGGAGCACTCGCCCAAGAAGGAAGCCAGGGGTCTGGTTCTGGTGCCGACCCTCCTGCAGGACAGACAGGCGTGCGACCCCCACGTCAAGTTCCCCCCTGTGTCCCACAACATGGCCTGGGTGGCCTTGGTGGCTGCGGAAAACTGTACATACAGAGAGAAAATCCGTAACGTTGCAAACCTCAACGCCTCTGCAGTTGTCATTTACAACGTGGGCACTAGCAATGCCAACGACACCATAACAATGCCCCATCCAGGTAAGACGCGATCTGTCATCCTTCAGATGACGTCTTATCCTTATTATTACAGTTAGTAGCCTATTCTTGTTTATTGTCAATCTCAAGATCGTTCACCGGCTGAGTTCATTCCTGCAAACAGAGCATTGACCCCTCTACAGGTGACCAGCCATGTGTCACAGAGGCCTGAGAGCACTGATGTTATCAATCAGTGGCTTCTTGAGTGTTAGCCACCTCTGGTCCCTGATAAATGGCTTTCACTCTGGCTACTGCACCTGTGTAATCAGCTGAACAATTTATTGTCAGTTTGTTGTCCAAGTAGAAAACAAAGTCTCTCCCCAAGCAGACATAAACTGCTGACATCCACAGGATTGACCCACATATAGTAAAGTTGCTTGTATGATCGGTCTCAGGTCTTTGTTGAAGTGTGGCGATAGAGGCTGTGTTAGGGTTAGTACTATATCAAGGACAGGCCTGAATAAAGCTTTTTAAAGTCTATGTACACATTAAAAGTCAGTGATATGAAATTCCAAATGTGTTAACACAAGGAGCCCTGTGAGAATAGCCTACATCAAGCACAGTTTGATTTGGTGAAAGCTTGGTTTAGGTCAGGAACTATCAGATTAAGACATGGAAAACAAGATTACAAATCTGCAGTGACAATCTTTGGCACATTCACACACACATCCAACAGCTATTGGCACAAAGGTATGAAAACAGTACCTGTACACTGCTGCCTTATTTCTTAATCTTGGCATTGTTGGACACTGGTGGTTGGTGCTACAAACACACTGAAGCTCATCACCCAGCCCTATAGTAGCTATTTACATACATGGATCCATTAGAACATGTATCCTTGTGTATACACCATGTATATGTATTTTCTAATTGTTGCTTAAAACTACACATCATCACTCAACAAACATCTTCCCAGTGAAATAAACACTATGCACCTTTGTTAAAAGAAAAAATAACATCAGTCACTGACTTCTTGTGAAAAAGAAAAGCTACAAAGGTGAATAAAAAAAGACACCAGTACAGAAATTATGTTAATGAGTTTTTAACATAAACCACTCACAAATGCCGGCAGCCATACATAATGTCAGTCTTCCCAGTCCTTGAATTATACCACTTATTATTAGTGCCTGTCCTGATTTATTACTAAGCAATAAATTATTTTTAGGTTTTTACAGTCACTGAGGAAGGTGAGGACAAATTACTTGAATGATTAAAGAGCATTAGCGTCATAATTTGATATTAAAATCTTAATGGCTATTCAGTATAATGATAGATGTGCTGTTTGTAATTATAACAGACAGGGAAATGTTTGTCACCATGCACCAATAAGCCCAGACAGCATAGTGCAGGTGAAACTGAAAGTCTGCACACAAGTTTCTTTACTGATATGAATTTATGTTTGAAGAGAGGAACCACTGTAATCAACAGTGAACATACAATTTTGGTATGCTTGGTAGGCCTACCTGTTTGTGACAACTATGTAAAGCCACAGTCATGTTTTGATGTGCTTTAGAAATTGTGCTTAGTATTAATCAGAGCCAAAGACAAAGATTGCATAAGCCACAGTGGAGATTCCTCTTCAAATGACTTGTAGAGCCTGTTAAGCTGGAGGGATGTCCAGTGTACACATCTGTGGCTCCGCAGCAAGATGTTGGGGGTGTTTATGTGATCATGTGATGCGTTATTGATCTTTATAGGGATTTTTTTCTATTTGTTTATTGAGCCCGGAGCTCAGATGGACTAATCTTTTTTTGTAGTTGTTGTTTACATGCTCTTCATCAGCACAGGTGCTCCCTCACACAGAGGTCTGAATGCTTGTTCTGCTGTGTAAGGTGTTCTGCCTTTTCTTATTATGAACACCTTGCATGGAAGGTCTGCCACTTTGTTTGTGTGCGTGTGTGCCCGTGTGTGTGGATGGAAGGGGAATTGTAAAGTGCTTCATTGGTTTAAGTAGAAAATTGCTATATACTTGCAGTTGTTAGTATTTGCATTTTCTCTCATAACATTGATACGGTTCCTTCGTTTCCTAGTGCAGCAGCTCTCAGCTGGGCCCTCTTTTCCACTTGACTTGGTATTTCCATTGGAAATGTGCTCTCAGTCTGTTGCTGGTTTTTGTAAAGGTGTGGCTGACCTCACCGACACACCTGTGCCAGACAACAGCACAATGCACAAGGTCTATTTGACAAAAGGAGCTGTTGTTCAAACAAAAAGTGTGTAACGCCTGGAGGCACAATATTGAAGTGACTGCGGGTCGGTTTTAAACAGAGTCCTTTTGTGCATATGTGTTATGGTCACTTTTTTATGGAGAGTCTCTAAACTGACACCTCACATCAAACTATAAACTAATATTTTTGAAATGTAGTCTTTTCATATCTTTCATGTGATGTAGGCGAATGGAAACAATAACCTGGTAATGTAGAGAAGTCAAGTCAAGAACAGATTGACTTTAAATGGGCCGGAGGGCACATGAAGCATCACGTGGACAAGCCGCAGTATTACAACTCTACTTACTCTCTCCATCCAGTGGATGCTTAAAGGTACTCTAGTAAATAGTTTTATTTCAACAACTCATCACATCACTGTGTGTAATGTGAGAGGTGCTAAAACTCATTTATCATCACCTGACTGGTGTTCCTGTCGCCACTTGACCACCAGTCTTGTTTCTAGCAACAGCAGCAGCTGTTTACAGCAAATACTAATCTTAAAAACCCACGGTACATTTAGCAGCATAAGAGATATTTTATCATCAGGCAGTTAAGCTGGAGATAAAAAATGATCCTGAATCAGAGTGAGCATTGGACTTACATACATCAGGTTGTCTCAAACTTGACTTCAGGCCAGTGCTAATGTTGCCCTGTGTCAGCTGGATGTTTAAATCAGTAAGTGTTTGCTAACTTTTTGGTGCAGCTAAGTCAAGTGGTAGGACGGCGAGTCACTGTTGTGTTCACTACCTGTTGAGCGTCTGCCATGTGGCTAAAAAAAAAAAAAAACTTCATGCCTGAGTTGATGCAAGTGTAGGTGCAGCCTGCCATTACTTCTGTACTTTTCTTAAGCACCAATAATCCTCTATTCTTCTGCCCTCTAGGTAGCAAATAGAGGCCTCAGAGCATGTTTACCTACAGCTAATGATCAAAGACCCTTTCCCAGCTTCAAGCCATGACATAAATATAAACTGAGACACACCTAAAGAGACGGAGAAGACGGACAGAAGAGGTGTGATGACAAATCTGACAAACAGGAGGCAGCTAACAGACAGTGCACTGACAAAGGGAACAGGTTCATAGGTTGAATGTGAGGCGAGTCCATAGGCAACACAGCTGGGCTCCAAAACCTAAAGTTGCCAGAGCCAGAAACCTCTCATGGCCTGTCTTAATTTAATCCTTCTTTCCCTAGGCTTATATGCTCATAAATCCAGTGCAGATGATTTGAGTTTCCAGTTACGAACGTGTGGGTTTATCCTGAATCACCCTGTTGGTCTTAATGAAGCTTTAAACAGCAAAACCCTCCTGTCCTGTGCTGTCCGAACTCCAGTGACCTTGATTTACCTTAAATGTTGGATTAGATTCAGTCACCTAGATAGAGTCAAAAGAATAGTTCAACATAAGCTATTTATAGATTCCATTCTCATGTCAGTTCAGCAGCCTGGTAGCTTATTTTAGCATAAGGTAACTGCAACTAGAAGTATAATTACTCATTGACAAGACTGATAAGAGTGGTATCAACCTTCTTATCTCAGTCTGAAGAAGAAAGCAAATGATCATGTTTCTAAAACTGTTCCTTTAAACAAATAACTCTTGAGCCTAAGCACTTGATTAAACCGCAGCGAAGCCAGATTTGTATTACTGTCATGTGTGGTTGTTAATAATTTGGTTTCCAGTTAATTTAGTGATAATCTGTGCCACTGAGACTGAGCGTGCTGGTGTCTACTAAAAAAGTATTTATTCCTCCCTGCTGCCACATTTTTGGCTGGTGGGTCTGAGGCCATGGATATCTTCACAAGATCAGCTTCAGTCACAGACACTGCCCTCCTGTTTTAGAAGCAGCTATTTTTGTCCACCATGACTGCGTCACAGTGAGCAGAAGGAGATAAGGAGTCGAAGCTTAGGGAAATCTTACATACCCCCTCTCTTTATTTCTGTTGGATGTGGTCAAGTCTACCGAGTTTTGACACAGCGGTCTTATTCTTGAACTTGTTTTCCTAGTGGGGTTTTGTCTAGTGTTTGCAAAGGTAGGTGTTGCATCACAGCGCTGTGCCCTCCACACCATATGGTCTCATTTAATAAAACCATAATTGGAAACATAGTTTTGCGTTATTCATGTGTTTATATTGGCAGGAGCTCCTGGCAATTAATTTGTTTTTCCAAATCAGACAGCACATATATTTCTGTATCCGTGTGTCATTTAATGTGATTCTGTTAATTTTTTTTTTTTTTGCACATACTGGAATGAACACATGTGACAGCCTGTGGCCTGAGGGTCAAAATAGATGTTGTGTTCAATATCATCTGTTTGCTGTCCAAACAACACAAGCTTTTGTTTTCTCACTGTTTGTCGCAGTGTTTGTCTGAAGGCTCCTACATACATACACTCATTTTGAAGGAGCTGTAATACATGAATAAATGATTGTGTTCGCAGAGCAGATACTGCCAACTGGATTACTGTTTGTATATGTGTTTGCATAGGGATTTGGTTGTTTTTGCAGAAGACAATACACTTCTTTACCCAATTCTACCAAAACCACAATGCATTGTTACCTCTCTAAATAAGGTATTTGGTTGTTTAAAAGGCTGCTCTTGCCTCAAACATATTTGCTGTAGCTATGTATTGTTTCAAAGAAATAACCAACTTACTGTTGGATTCCCGTTCAAATGTTAAATTATTCTTTTTTTAGCCCAAAAACCTTGCTGGTCTGACTGCTGGACTTTGGTCACATAAAACATATTAGCTGTGCAGATTTTACAACGAACCTGAGCTTGAGGGCTTTATGAGCTTGACAGCAATAATGCATTGTACGAATGCTCTGAAAATGTACCATATATGTTAGATTCAAAGCTTCTATCCCCTCTGGAAAACACCATCTATTTCAGCATGCTACCTATGACAGAAACACCCCAGTCTACAGTGTTAAAATAGCTCCCATCCAGTGCACGAGGACTCGTCACAGCACTGTGTGTCTGACAGGCTGTACAGGAGCTGCTGCTGGTGATGGCACATTCAATAAAGCCACCCTTTACTGACCCTGACTCCAAGCAGCCACAACCATAAACAGACAGCAGATGTGATGTAACAGTTTTCTTGCTGTTGATGCACTGGCTGTTCATCAGCCACGTTGTTATTTCCTTGTTGCATCTGAAAACTATTGACGTATTTAGGTGTCATTCTTATCACAGGCAACCTTAAATAAACATCATAAAGTAGATCATCATAATCTAGATCATACTGGATTTAAAACACTGAGACCAGTGTCAGTATTTGACAGGTTGAAGTCCCCAAACCTCAGGTTTTTCTTGTTAATGGTTTACTTCCTTAAGTGAAGTGTTGAATGTATCTTGTGGTAGTGAGTTTTGTATCACAGTGTAATGCAGAACTGTATGTATTAAAAGCTGGATGTGTGTTTTAGGCTTTAGAGCTTATCTGTCATATTTAGACACTAACCTGAAGAGAGGCAGTAACTGAGAGGATGAAAATAAGCATTGCCTTGGTGAATGCTGACACTGGGAGCTTCTGATGTTGTTTTAATGCCTTCATGATGGCCAAAGCTGGAGCCATGTTGTTTTCTAGTTGTCCTTCCTTCAGTACTCATGGACATGAAATCTGCCCACCCCTAAATCCAATACCTCCAGAACTCCTGAAGGGAAACTGTTCAAATTTTGTACAAATGTACACTTGGAGTCAAAGAGGAAGCAATCAGACTCTTGTGGCCAAAGGTCAAAGGTCAAGGTCAAAGTGAAGTCACAAAATCAGATTTTAGCCTTGTGATTGCGATATCTCTATGACATCTTGAGAGAAGGTCTTCAGATATGATGAAAAAGCCTATTTGAACTCGAAGATGAATTTATTAGATGGAGGTTTGGTGACATGCAAGCATACGCTTATCGTGTTCATCAAGCAAAGCAACAGATGGCTGCTGGCACTGAGAGTGAGGCTTTAGTTGTGTCTTATCTAAGCTCCCGGCAACCTGCCCATGTTTCCCCCACTGCTCTTCATCCAAGTCTGAAGTCACACCTGAGATTTCACACTTGCTGTGCTTTAATTACAGTTATTTATATACCAGGATATTTAACCTTGTAAAAGTGCTTAAGTTTAAAAACACCATTTGTATATTTCTGTAAGTATAAAGCAAGGCTGTATCAAATTATGCTATTTTTGGCAGTAGTAAAGACATGAATAAGAAAAGAGGATTGGCTTTTGTTTCCTTTTGATGCCAGTTTGTAAAAAGTAATATTATAATTGCAGTATATCATATTATATAATCTTTCAGATGGATTAGAGAAAGAAATGTATTAATTAAAAATTGTCTAAAAATAATAAAATGTGTTGTATCAAGTCCATTGTGATGTTTTTCAATGTCTTGTTTTGTTCGAACTAAAAATCAAAAAATCCACAGATATTCAGTTTACTAATAATCCTCGCAACAAGAATATGACAAATACAAATTATCATCAAAACAGCTGCAGATATGTAGAATACAGTACAAACTTGCATTCATTTATCTTTTTCTAAATCACTCCCTCAGCTGTTAATTATTTGTGTATGCAGGTACAGGTGATGTTGTGGCCATCATGATCCCAGAGCCTAAAGGTCGTGAGATTGTGGCCTTGCTGGAGCAGCACATTGTGGTGATGTTGCACATCACTATAGGAACCCGCAACTTGCAGAAGTATGTGAGCAGAACATCGGTCGTGTTTGTCTCCATCTCCTTCATTGTGCTCATGATCATCTCCCTCGCTTGGCTCGTCTTCTACTACATCCAGAGGTTCCGCTACGCAAATGCAAGAGACCGTAACCAGGTACCAGACTGTGTTCTTTGTTAAATCAAAGTACAACTCTATGAGGTGGTGTATACCATTCAAAAATGGACACTCATAGTGCAGTAGTGCTTTGGTCTCACCCTAAACATCATTGGTCTGCATTTTACCATCTGGCGTGGGACCTGTAAGGCTTTAAGGAGAAGCCAGAATTATCCCGACAGCTGGCCGAACACAGACGTGACAAACCAGTGAACCGTCAACCAGCTCAGCTCTCTGGCCCTTTGAGCTGACATTGCAAATACTTGCTTTTACCACCTCTTTATTATGAATTGCCGTCTCTGACGTTCTTGTGACGCCTGTAATGACGGTACATCACCATGGCTGTTGTGATAGGAGCCGATGCCATGGCAGCCAGTATTTGCTTTTTCACTTTAAATTATATTGATTTATGTTGTACAAAGAATTCAGCCATACTGAACAAATCTGTTTTCAATTTGTTTCCAAAGCAGCCTCGTAAGGTAAAACAAACTTTGAGCATTTAAGTCACGTCACAGTATCTAACGATTATAAGACTCTACTCGCCTGTCAGTTCTTTGAATATCTCGCCATCTGCCTGACCGTTCTGTTCCATTTATATTTACATATTTTCCCCTCAGTTTTTATTACAATTATTTAGTTTAATGCAAATGACCTGGAAAATATGGTGAAATGATCACATCCATGTCAAAGTGCTGAAAATGCTCCTAAAACACATTCCACCTGCACAAATACCGCTGGATTCCCACAGGCATTCAGCTGGTTGCTCTCTTGTGTGGAAACTTACAGGCACAGTGTTTCCACCACCATAAATCATCTGTTAGGTTCAAAGAAACCCGTTTCTCCACAAAACATTTTCAGGCACATTTTGTCTGGTAATTGGTGCATGGTATCATTCAGAAAATACAATAATAATGCACGTATTAACAATACTCTTATAATTCTTATATTTTAATTTCATTCACGTCCCTTTGTATTTGGAACAGGTCAGTGTACAGTTGCTGTCTTAAGATCAGTTTGACTGATTTCTATTATTGTGGTTCACTGGTTTTTGTAACTTTGTTCAATTTGTAAATCTCAGCTTTTTAAGTAACTTCTCATACAAAGTTGAAATACTCACTTCTAATTGAAACGTAACACCCAATGCTTAATCACATGAAAATTCTTCAAGCCATGTAGAAAACTTTAGATGGTTCTCAGCTGATATAGACGTAAATCAGCAGACTTTATTTTATATCAAGGGACTAATAAAATACCCTTATATCTCTGAGCCACTATTAAAAACTTGATCTTGTCATTACTAAAGTGAATTTTTTTTATGTCTTATAGCGACGTCTTGGAGATGCTGCCAAAAAAGCCATCAGCAAGCTTCAAGTACGCACCATTAAGAAAGGGGACAAGGTAAATGATGTTGTTCAGCATGTTTTAAATGTATTTATCTGCATGGAGAGCTGTGCTTATATGAGTGACATGTTTGACACTTCATTGGTCTGTTATTGGTCTGTGTTTTAGGAGACTGAGTCTGAGTTTGACAACTGTGCAGTTTGTATTGAGGGTTATAAGCCCAATGATGTTGTAAGGATATTACCATGCAGGTAAGGTTTGTTTAAGTTTGAGTAAGTTAAAAATGAGGCATCCTCATCTGTCTGTTAGATTTTTATTACTTTTGGCCATGAAAGAACTTCATGCACCATAACTGCTGGTATCTATATCCTATATGAGACACCTTTTACTGTGGACTGCATTTTAATTAATCATTTGTGCACTGCCATTTTTTTTGGCAGGCATGTCTTCCATAAACACTGTGTAGACCCATGGCTACAAGACCACCGCACATGCCCCATGTGTAAAATGAACATCCTCAAAGCCTTAGGAGTCCCAGTAAGTTCCTTTAAACTTGTTTGGGTCTCTCACTGCTCTCATTTCTGATATTAAAACTAATCTAACTTAAAAGTGCATAACATGAAAGTGATGAAAACACATTATTATGCATGAGAGCAACACTAGAGATATCTTTGGTCTGTTCCAGCTCAACCCCGACTGCTCAGATGAGATTCCGCCAGACTATGAGATGTCTGTCAGCGGTCCGCCCACCAACCCCATCAGTGGGGCGAGTGAAATCACGGTTAACGAGAGCTCGGTGGTGCTGGATCCAGCAGGGAGAGTGGTGGGTCTGCATCTCCATCCTGATGCAGAGATGGTGCAGCAGGCAGGAGACAGTCACATCATAGCCAGCAGTAAGTACAGTGGAAGTGGAGTTCAGATGTAGTTTAAGGCACATTACTTGAGTATTCATTATTTCTGCAAAATTCAACTCATGGATTATGACTGCTTGCAAATAAGTAGTTTGATAGTAGTCATGTTTGAGGTGTCTGAGCTGTTAGCACTTCCACCAAAAACAGATGGTTTCAAGGCTCAAAGAGGGAAAATGATGCAACATTTCACCAAAAAATATACAAATATTTACTCATAATTCTTCATTTTCATTGTCGTGTTGGTACTTTTTCTTAAGTGAGGGATCTGAATACTCCCACCACTGAGGAGGGCTCTTAAACAGCAAGTTGGAAAGTTCAACGTTAATTTACAGATAAACATCATTATCATCAGTCAGGAATCAGGAAACGCATGCCAGTGCTGTTATTTACTGCTTTCTCCTCCGAGACCTGAACCAGGCCAGCAGCCACCTGGTCAGTGTTCCCCATTTCAGATCCTCTTGGGTGATGGAGGAGGAGGAGAACAGCGCTGCCTTTCCAGAAAGGCACAACCTAACCCACATACACTCAAATACACTGTGTGCTGTAGTTATACATTCTAGCACTTTGTGTAAATACCTAACAGCTACTCCTCTAACTAATGACTGTTAAAACACCTGCTAGCTATTACCACATAATAGCGTGTTTTCATGTGGGTCAGTGCATGCTTATGGGTGTGTCTGTGTGTGTTTGACTACATTTCCCCACAGTGCTGAGTTTCTGTGTTTCTGATTACCTCTACATGATTGTGTGAACTATATCTGTGCAGTTTAATGTTCAGTTGTAACTGTGTCAGAGAGTTTCTGATGCGATGAACGTGGATCTGTAGTTTGTTGCTGTTGAACTCTGTTGCATAATACAAAGAGGTCTTTACGTTACGTTATTTTATCTATGCTTGTTGGTAAAAGTGGAGTGGATAAAAAGACACTGAGCCCACTGGGAATAAGTTTTAGCATCATGTGAACGTTGTGCTGTCTGCTTCCACAGCACAGGAATGAATTCCTGTTTTATAAGTTGACTTTAGTTAGAGGCAAAATATAAATCCACCTTTTTTTAAAAATTTTTTAGATTAATACTGAAAATGGAAAAAACCGTATCATGTACTTTCCAGTCTCCCTTAAATGGACTTGCACTCAAGGCCCTCAGAAGCTGCTAGAGCTAGAGCTGTGTTTACGTTTATGGGCCTGACCAGCAGTAGATGAGCTCACCACATGTTGGCGTTCTCCTCAAGATTAATTAGAGTGTAAATTAGATGTGATTTGTCGTTTTGTCGTACACTAATGAGCTGACAGAGACAATGTCACTGACGGACAGTCGGCATGAGCTGATCTGTCAGGCAGCAGTGGAGAGCAGACTGTGACTGAATGACTTTCCCCTGAATAGTGAGAGCTGCTGTTAATGGCACTGCATTTGTCTATCTATCAGTAGACAGACAGCTGAAACAGTTGAAAAATTGTAGTTCAAAAAGAAAGGCTGTTTGATGGCAAGATAAAGTGATATAACACTTAAAGTGATATTGTATGTTTCTTTTCTATCAGCTAATCTGAATCTATCGCTGACAATCCACTGACTATATAGATAACCACTTCATACAACATCATGGAAAATAAGCTTTAACTATCACTTTAAGTCAAAAGTTTGTTCTTTTGGCTTTCCCAGACTGACCTGAGCTGCAACAGAGGGATAGTAACACAGTATGACAGTGTGTGCTGCAGTCACAGTATAGACAGGAGGAAGGATTGCAACAACTGTCAACTTTTTCAATGTGCAAATAGTCATGTGAGTATTTTATCAGGACAATTCAATCAAAATGCGAACCTGTCCTTTCAGTGACCGTGGCACCGAGAGTTAACCTTCTTCACCGGACCTCACTGTCCCTGTCTGGACTTATTGCTGTATACCCCACTGACCTGTCAGATAATGAACTGCCTCCCCCTCTCCTTCCTCAGGTGAGCACCAGCCTCCTCTTAGCAGTGACTCAGACACCTCTATCATCACGGGCATGGAGGTAGGAATGTCTGAAATAAACCTGTCCACAGAGCAGGAAGGTGATGGGGCCAAATCCTGAGCCGATCAGAGCCAAGGACGAAAACATGAGAAGAAGGAGGGCAGGAAGGAGTGATTGGAGATTTCTAGAGATTCACCCTGCCTTTGTCTCCCGGAGGAAGTGACCTCACAGAAGATGGGCAAATGAGCAACACGGCCCATAACAGCACAAAACACCATGTTCTGTCCATACTACCTGAAAAAACAGACCTGTCCCCGTGTCTGTGGACATGTCACTTGCTCATTTTCTGGCAGTCACTTGTGAACACAGCTCTCGTATTGTGGTGGCCGGGTCCCTTTCACATTCTTTCACATTCTTGGCATCTGAAACACACGTACCTGACGTACCTGAGATGTTGGTGGTCTTCACAGCACTGAGAAGGCTGAATAATGTCTCCTCATTCTCGCCACCTAAACCTGCGGCTGGACACAATATGAGCACAGGAGCACTGGGGCATCTTCAACACCTGATTTCAGCTTTAATTATATAGAAATATGTGCAGATGGTTTGATTTCTTGGTATGAGATCACTGCCAGTGTACGACAGGAGCAAGTTTTACTGATGTGACGGATACACAGAAGGTATAGAGCTTATGTCAGCAAATTCTTAGAAGTCCCCAAACAGTTGGTGTGAAATCCCACCAGCAATTTTTCAGCTTCAGGGTTTGGTATCATATTATTATCCCCTGAACACTTGAAGCATAGGTCATTAAGTTCATGCAGTCCTGTGGCACTAAAGAGTCGAAGCATGTATGTACACATTATGCTGTAATTTCTAAATCTAACTGTTACTATTGTGTGCAGATATTACATTTTTTTTAACGACTGTTTTACAAATTGAATATTCCTGTTGTTGAGAGGAAATAACCAAACACTAAGTAGATACTCTCCTCACATCTGACAATCATAGCTTGCCACAAGCAGTTTGAAGTGATGTCACCCACTGCCCTACTGAGACTGCTGCTGATTTACAATCTCTGACACCACGCATGATGCTGGCCTCCGCTGCCTGTCGGGAAGGGAGTGTAGGTGTTCACACTGCTGTTAAGGTACAGCTGGCTATAGCTTCTGTCACTACCAAATCGAGGCAGTGTGTGCATACCGTAAACAGACTTCCTCCTCTTGTCAAGCCAGCCCATATAAATGTGTGAGCAAGTCTCTGTGTGCCAAGTTTATCAGTAATATTTTAAACATTGTTCACGTATGCTCGTTCCCATGGCCACCGCCAGTCAACAGATGGAACTAAATCAGTGCGTGACATGAAACTGAGGAAATGACATAGAATTAGATAGAATTTGACATTTGAAAGAAGAGTATGGTGACGGCTTG